>BHFT01000238.1:0-34595 GCA_004320025.1 Laticauda laticaudata | reverse complement strand
GGGGGGGGGGGCGGCAGGACTCTGTACAACAAGTTTGCCAAATAGGTTACACCGAGCAAGGGGGGAGAGGCAAGAGGGGAGGGGATAGTCTTTAGGGTCACCAAGCGATCTTTGTAATCCAGGGAAGGATCTGATGTTACTGGAAACATCATGGTTCCAGTACCGTATGTCACTGCCGACTTAGTAACTGCTTAGGTAAAACTAGATGGGTGGACAAGTTAAGGGTCTTAAGGAGTCGGTCGAACGGAAAGGATGCAAACAAATTTTTTTTTTTTTCAGTAAGCCCCCTCAAAATAATGAAATAGTGCTGTTAAATACGTGTAAGTGTGTTTTTTTTTTTAATTAAGAGTAGTTTATTTGTTATTTTTTTACACCTTGTTTTCATGTAAGATGTTTAAATTAGAATGAGAGAAAGAGGAAAATCTCCTGGAGAGGAAATTGGTTTTGGCAAAGTGGGAAGCAAATTGAATTGGATTTACATTAGTTTGACATTCATAGTTATGACCACTACAGGGACCCATTGTATTGTATTTAGGTCCTGCCCAAAATCCAGGACGAAGCATTGTATGGTGCATTTTTCTCCTATGGTTCTCTGTGTTCTGATCCCCAACTAGAATTCACTCCTTCATGATTTTTAGAACAACGTAAGTAGGACCTCATAAACCCTTCTAGGGCCCCCACTGAATATGCAAGAGTGAGCCTGTGTGTACATGGGTGTAAAATACTCAAGAATCTTGGGATGATGTTATGAAGGGATGGTAATGATGATAATTACCATCCCCATCTATGACTATATGTTTACATGGCTGTTTTCACTTCACCAACAGTGTAAATATTCTTTATCTTTAAATGCTACAAGGCTAAAATACTTCCATAAAAACTTTGGTTGCAAGTGATCATGGTCATCAACATCATCATCCCTTCATAACATCCCATAATACATATAGGGATTCCTGAGTGTTAATGTTACTTTTGCTGGAAGTTTAATTGGATTGCTGCAAAGTCAGCTGCAAAATCTCAAAACGGTATTGTATTGTTCTGATTAACAGTGGTGATTTGAAAGTTATGGTGAATTTGATTATAATTGTGATACACATTGCAGCTGACTGGGGGAAAAAAACTTGTCACTTAATTTAGAATAGAGATAAAATTGCAAAACTGACTGAGCATAATGAAACATGTCATAAACACATTCACTTGTTGAAAAATAGACTGCATTTGAAATGTTTTGAAATAATACAGTTCAAGTTAACATTCTGCATTCTTCTCTTTGCTGTCCTGGTTCTGCATTATTTCTTCGATGCAACACTGATATTTTAATAATCCTTCAAATATAGGAAAATGTACAATTTAAGGCTGATTCAGGTTAGCTTCTAACCCAATGCGCTAAAATTGTTTTGGCTACGCTGGTTGGGGATTCTGGGCTTCTTAATCCTGGCACATGAGATATGAGAGAAATGGCTAACCTAACCTAACCTAACCTATAATTTAAATCAAATAGATTAGGGGCAACCTACAATTCAGCCTAATTACTTTTCTGTAGATGATCAGTTCAGATTTTTGATAGTAGCGGTGTGTCAGATGATCTAGAAAGAGCAGTAGTTGCACTCATCTCTTGTTCATCTCTCTTCATCACTGGCATATTGCTTCCAGCACATAACTCCTGGGAGAATGTGATTCTTGATGAAAGCCCTACAGAGAGAAGCTTCTGAACTTCTTTGTCATTCTTAAAAGCAATTCCACTCTGGGTCATGTGAACAGGAGGAAGGTGGCTTAGAAACAAGCAAGCAGCATCATTCTGAACCACTATGCCAAGGCTTCTCTCATCAGGATACTTGTGGGATTTTTTATGGATTTTTTTCCTCTTCAGTCCCTCGCTGGATCTGGCCCACTTTCAAACTCAATCTTCCTTGGATCAACTTTTCCCACTAGAGCACATTTGGTCCAATCTTGTTCAATTTTCAGAGAGTTGCCTGCTGATGAACAGGCAAACTATCTGAGCCCCTTTATACAGTTTATTTCCAATTCCATTGGATTGGAAAGAGTGAAATCATTGCACATCTTTTTCTTAGAAGATTAGGTTCAGATATCACGTTCCCGTGAGCAGGAGAGATTAATCTGTTGGGCTGAGGTAAATCTAAACTTAGATAAAACAGAGGGTCCTCAGAACTATCAAAGGAGAACTTATGTGGAGATGTATTGCTTGCTCCGTATCTTTTTCAAGTTGTCCATCTGTGTCTGATGGAACTATGGCTGTGTTTTATCTTTTGATATGTGTTGCCATCTGGAGCCATACCCCACTGCATGCAGCTAGTTAAGCAGGACTAGACTGACAATCAGACAATAGTTTAAATCATAAAGGACTTTATAAGGTGGAGTTTAGATGCACCGTATCAGAAATCATGTGCACACTAGTGGTGGGATTCAATTTTTTTTACTACCGGTTCTCTGGGCGTGGCTTGGTGGGCATGGCAGGGGAAGGATACTGCAAAATCTCCCTTCCCTCCCCAGTCCTGGGGGAAGGTTACTGCAAAATCCCATTCCATTCCCTCTCTACCCCATTAACCTGCTTTCCAGCTCTGTTCTCCTGTGCAGGGCAACAAAAGAAGAAAGACTCAGCTGATCAGCTGGGACTCAGGAGGCAGAGAATAGAGGGGCGCGGGGCCAGTCAAGAGGTGGTATTTGCCAAGTCTCCAAACTACTCAAAATTTCCGCGAAGGTTCTCCAGAAGTGGTCAGAACCTGCTGAATACCACCTCTGGTGCATATCCACACATACCTCCCAGTTTGGTTTAATAGTTAAAGTCCTGGACTAAGAGCAGGGAGACCTGGGTTTTATCCCTTCTTAGGCCCAAGCCAATTGGACAACTGTCAACTCTCTTTCTCAGTCCAAAGAAGAAGGCAAATGCTGAGCCAGGACTTGACTGTGTCAAAACTGGCCTGTTCCAAGGCTAAGTCAAAGGCGAAATACAGATACACTTTCGGGGTCCTTGGTGCGCTCTGAGCTGGATTGTTTTCTTGCAGTTGTTTCATTATTTAAACTAGGTAACATCATCAGTGCAACCAGTACTAGCATTGAGATGTTACCTAGTTTGGATAATGCAATATCTGCAAGACAACAACCCAGCTCAGAGAGCACCAAGGACCCCTTCTGTCAACCCTGAGCTACAAATATTCTCCTTTATTAGTGCATATACACTTTGTAGCAGGGGGCCCAACCCCTGCTCTATGGACCAGCAAGCAGACTATGCAAACAAGCAAAGCCCCATCCACGAGATGCAGGTAGCATGCAAAACGACGCCCCTTCCGGTCCATCAAAAAACCTCTCTCCTCAGAACCAGTCCATGGTGCCCAAAGGTTGGGGGTGTGTGTGTGCTGCATTATAAGTAGTTCTCCTTACAATTGGAAACTGCCACTTTTGCTAAATAATACAGTTAAGCAACTATCACATGACCCAGATGGACTTACAATCACATTTCCGCTACTGTCATTAAGCAAATTGCTATGGTCGTTAAGTGAGATATCCCATGGCCATGATTTACAATTTTACTGCCGGCTTCATCATGGACTCTGCTGGTCAGCAGCCACTTGTGGTGTGGGCAAATGGCGATCATGTGACCATGGGACACTGCAAAGGTCATAAACACCCTCCAATGTCAAACATCCCAAAATTCAGTCATGTCACTGTAGGGATGCTGTAATGGTGGTTATTTATAACTGGTGGTTATTTACAACCATTACAGCATCCTCATAGCTCCCAAATCTGAATCATGTGACAATAGGAATGCTGCATTGGTCTTAAGTACAAAGACCAGGCATAAAATTACTTTTTAACAGTCACTAAACAGGGCAGTTGTTAAGTGAGGACTGCCCATACCGAACTTGTGCCTCAGGATGACAGAAAACAGCCTTACTGTTGTTGTTGGCATGTGTCTTTGTTTCAAAGGTTGATATTTGTCTGAATATTACTTTCTCTGCAATTCCAGTTAAAGCAGGTAGCTGCTTTTTCTATTATTTGCCATTGCAGTAAATAATTTTCAAAAAAGTCATCCTCCACCACCACCCTCTTCAGAATATTCAGAAAGGAAGCCATTTGCACCTGTATCCAAACAATCAGAGCCATAACACTGTGAAGGGAAAAGCTCCAATAAATAACTCAGCCAGGCCCTTTGCTGACCTTGATGGATAGGCCTTGAATTAAGTCACAACATTATTCACAAATCATTTCAAGATCAATATTAACCCTGGAAAGGCAGCTGAGAGAAACCACAGAGGTTGGGTGCGGTGGGAGGGGGCAGCAAGACATTGCCTTTCCCCTTCCGGGCTCTGGCTTCTCTACTTCAAAGCAAATTCTCTGAGTTTTTTTTTTTCTCCTCGTCCCCTGGTATGCTAAACCTGGAATGTGTGCATGTTTTGGCCACAGCAGGAGAAACATCCATCTCCTGCACCAGCTTGATTCATATTTAACATTTCCCAAGCAAAGTTGAGAGAGAGAGAGAGAGAAAGAGAGAGGGAGGGAGGACAGGACAGGACAGGACAGGACTGTGGGCAAGATCTTAATGGCTCCCTCAGAAGGNCTTTGAGAATAAGACCAGAGCCCTTCCTTCCTTCCTTCCTTCCTTCCTTCCTTCCTTCCTTCCTTCCTTCCTTCCTTCCTTCCTTCCTTCCTTCCTTCCTTCCTTATTATATGAGGCCCTCCAGAGCACCCACTTGCCTCAACATGTTGCCTCAAAGCAGAAGGTTCTCAACTGGGCTTCATGCATGTGACCACCAAAATCTCAGAGGTGACCCATCCAAATTGGTACATTGACATCTTGCCTGCCTGCTTGGCTCCTACTTTTTTCCCAGCCTGCCTTACTTGTGGATCTCTCCCACATTTCCATTCTCCTGCTGGACTTTTGAGCTCACATCACAGAGCTGCATCTGCAACTTTTTTATAACCCCTCCTAATTCACTCATTCATCCTTCCCCAAAGAAAGAAAGAAAGAAAGAAAGAAAGAAAGAAAGAAAGAAAGAAAGAAAGAAAGAAAGAATTTCTTTCTTTCTATCTATCATTTGTCATCTATCTGATTTTTACTCCATGTTTATTATATTTATAAGCAATCCAAGGTGGTGAAACATACATTTTCTCCACAACAACAACCCTGTGAGGTGTGTTGGGTTGAGAGATTGACTGTCCCAAAGTCACCAGCTGGCTTTCATGCCTAAGTTGGGACTAGAAAGCACCTTTCTAGCCTAGGCACTAGACCAGGGCTATTAAACTCCCGGCCCGCGGGTCGGATGCATCAGGTGCTGGCCATGCTCAGACCTGGTTTAGCAAAGGGGGGAGAAGTTCCAATAGGTCACGTGACACAACAGTGACAACATGAGTTTGACACTCCTGCACTAGACCAAACTAACTTTTCTCATTGTGTTACCTTTATTTTCTCAATTGTCTCACCGCTTGTGGTTGCTTTATATCTGAGTCTGACAAAAAAAAATTTTTTTTCCTCGGCAAGTTACAGGACACTTCCTCACATTGGTAGCCGTGAACACACCTCTTATCCAAGTTGAGTCAAGATGAAAGTATACTGATGTAGAAAACCTGGACTAGATCCACCATTGCTCCAAGCTGGATAGTGTTACTGCCAGTTGAATTCAAGATAGTTTCCAAGCAGCTATTAGTAGCTTCCTGACACCTCTCAATATCTACCAGCAGTAAAACCAACCACCGACTGCTTCCACTGTCATTTTATCATCATTTTTTTTTCTCGTGATGGCATTCGTATTGTTTGCTTAATTTTGCCCTACTTTGTCAGTAGAGTAATCTGCATCTGGTACTAACAGGTTTTTTTTACATTTTTTGTTTGGAAACATTATATGCTTTCCAGCCCCTGGAAGAAGAGAAATGCTGAAGTAGGAGATAGGGACTCCCGTATGGGAACCTCCCGGGGTGGGATTCTACCAGTTCGCACCTATTCACTAGAACCGGTTGTTAACATTCTAAGCAGTTCAGAGAACTGGTTGTTAGAAGAAATTACTGGCCTAATCCTGTAAGGAAGGCAGGAAGGAAACATTCTGCGGTTGCTTACAGAAACTGCCTCTCCGTTAACCCTTATTACATTCTTGGCAGGACTAGACTTCCTGTCTCAGGAACATCTCTGGAGTTTTTTTCCCTCTCCTTTGCTGGTACTTTGCTTGTGTGGAGTGACCATTCAAAGTTACAATGGCACTGAAAAAAGTGACTTATGAGCATTTTTCACACTTACGACTGTTGCAGCATCCCCACAGTCATGAGAGGCCAGGTGAGGAGATGCGTGCCTTGATGTGAATGATATTGAGTTGGCCACACCCAGCTAATAACATGACCACCAAGCCATGTCCCAGTCACATGACCACCAAGCCACGCCCACCATCTAAGCCACACCCACAGAACCGGTTGTTAAAAATTTTGAATCCCACCCCTGGAACCTCCTAAGCACTTCCCCCACTGTGAATGCTTCAGTGTTTTTCCTAGTTGTTGAGGAACAGGCCAGATGGTTGTGTTCCTCTTCCCCTCTTTCCTCCTGCAGGTATGATTGATCGTTTTCCCGCAAATGGCATGAGTTTCACAGATCTAGAAAGTTGAGATTCTCTTCTTCAGGCATTCCTCCATCCATCTGGGGAGACAACGAGTACTCTTCTTCTTATGAACAGGAAGTGTTTCTGAACCATGTGGCACTCCTTCTTTCCCAGTTGGAAAAAGTCTTCTCACTTATAAAACAGGTATATTGTAAAATGGTTTCCATTGACTTTACCCCTCCCCACTTCCCACTTCCATTTTTAAGGTGAAGGCAATGCTTATATTGGATACACTGGATTCACTTCAGAATAAATATACCCAGATTGTTTCTCCTTTATATTGATGGGAAGGCAACTGATAGGTAGATCTGCCTCATGCTTATTGGACACAGGGATTGGAAAAATATTTCAGAAATCTCTACCATACTTTTTCCTTTGTTTGATTCATATTCCACCCCCTCTCTCTCCCACTTTCCCTCAAACTCACACGATACATCCTTATAATGTGCCTATTCTCAGAATTGCTACTCATCTTCACTTGCTTCCTTTCCTCATCTGCCAATGGGATAAAAAGGACGCTGAGTGAAGTTATCCTTTCTTTCTTTTCAATGAAAAACTTGTGATTGGACTTCAATAAGGTCAACATTCTCAGGGCTGAACAGCAAAACATTAGAAGAAACTGTAAGGGGCAAAAGGAATGACCTTGAAGAACATGAAAAAGAACTGCTACCAAGGCAATGGTCAGATAAGAGAAACCTCAGAGCAGGGCAGGTGTAACCTGAGTAAACACCTTGGATAAAACCCTCCCTCACAAAAAAAAAATGAAGGGAGAAGTGGGGAAGCACATTCAGACTTGCGTGCTTTGGTTATTATAAACTTAACAATGAAAGTAGTGATGGCCTGCATGATTTTGTTTTCCTAGTCTGGTCAGTTTTGGAGGGCTGACATAAACAGACAGTTCTAGCTTCCCCTCTGACAGCCACAGTGAAAATAGCCATGGAGGCTCAGACCCCAGTGATGGGACAGGCGGTGGGTCACTCTAGCAGCGGGCCAATTGGAGACTAGCAGAGTGCTGACCTCTGAGGGGGGGTCTTCTCCCATGAGACCACATGGGAAGTCTTCCCCTTGCTGGGGATGGAAAATAATAGCTTTATGCTAGAATACTTTAGGCAGGTTTCAGTCTTCTTAAGCAGTGTGCTGGCATTGTGAGAAAATGTGCTAAGAGGGGCATTTTCACACTCCAGCAACCGGGAGATGTAGATGAGCTCACTATTACTTGTCCCTATTCTCTCTTCCAAATCTTGAGGTCAGAATTTCTGACAGCAGTTGTTTCTGGGAACTGTTCATGTTAAGCAATCCTGTCAGTTTCTCAGCTGCTGAGACAGTTGATTCACTGTGTATCATAAGCCTCTCTGAGGCTCTGGCATGGAGAAATATCAGGTTTTGATACCTATTTGCCATGTTATTGAATCTTCTAGTCCTCCACAGTTATTCAAAAGCAACCTCATCTGAGTTCACTGGAATTTATTCCTAGCTAAACTGCTACTGGGTAACAATCCATAAAATCCTTTGGTCTAATAATCTTACGATTCCAACGTTGTCCCAACACTTATCCTGGTTCCAATCTGTACCCTTGAGGTAGTAGGTGAGGCTCAGCTTCACATTTGCTGCACAACGTGCAAATGTGCATCAGGGAAGTGAGGAAGGGTCTTTGGCAGCAAGCCTGCCTTGCCTAGATCCAGTGGTGGGATTCAACCAGTGTAACAATCGGTTCGGTTCGGCATGCATGGGCAGTACATTAGAAAACAGCTCTAAAACTTACTTTCTACTGCAGCCTCAGTGAGTAAAACAGCTGAGGTGTGGCAATCTGCTCTGTCACGTCTATCAGCTGGGCTTCAAACAAAGGAAATATAGGACATACTAGAGCAGGGGTGAGTGGGCAGGGCTACTGATCACTGGAACTACTGGTTTGCCCGAACTGGTCCATACCAGCTGAATCCCACCCCTGCCTAGATCCCCAGCCCTAGTCACTGAAGAGTTCTTGTCTGATGGAAGGCTTTCTAAGGTTGGCTTTGTTGGAATAAGGCAGTGACCAACTTCATGGAGGCATGAAGTTGTGGCCAGCTGTGGGTACTCCAACAATGGAGGTTTTTAAGAAGAGATTGGACAACCATTTTTTTTGAAATGTTATAAGGTGTCCTGCTTTGGGGGGGGGGTTGGACTAGAAGATCTCCAAGGTCCCTTCCAAGTCTGTTATTCTGTTACTGTATTCTTTCCTTCAATTTGACAGAAATGAAAACATGACTCCTGCTGTTGGGAGAAAGCTATTGGGTGTGCTGACCAACATGGTATATGGTCTGGAATATCACAGGAGGTATTTCATTCAGCTCATTCTTAAAGGAAGTCATTGACAACTGGAGCTCATAAATAATTCCCTAAAGTGTTTTTAGGTGAGGAGTGTTAACACTTAAATTATGGCTGGAATCCAAGTTGAGTAGCTGAATGACATCCTTCCTCGAGATGGAATATGTATTCCCTCTGCTTTTAACTCACCAGCATCTAATCAAATCATCAAGATCTTTGCTCACGAGCTCTGGCCATAGTTAATAGCTGCCAATCTATGAATGTAATGAAAATTAAAGTTAGTATCTTGTGGGTAAGATAACTTCAGGTCTCTTTCCTCTTTCAAAACAGGGAGTTCTGAGTGTTTGGACAGCTGAGAAATACTCTTCCAACAACTTAAAGTTTCTCCTCTTCACTGGGATGGGTCCTGTTGACCTGTTTTGTAAACATTATTGGTGGACACTTGTGTGTGTGGTAAGTGGGCATCAGAGAAATGTCTTCTCATAGTAGCTAAAATGACTTCTTCCTTTAGTAGGGTTACAAAAAAAATATTCCAAAGTGCTTCTCCTCAAATAGTGCTCTTTTATCACCTGTTTTTCCCCTTGTGGGTCTTTTTAATATTCTAATGTTCACTTGTTAAGAACATAGCAAAATATTTTTTGCAGAAAGGTGGGAAATAAATTTCAGCAAATAAATGCCATTAGCCACTATGGGTCTGGAAAACTCCTGCAGAGCTGCTCTGTCTATTTGGTTTGGCTAAAAGAGATATGGAAATAAATGAATATAGCTGTGCAATTGAGCGTTTAAATCAAGGGCATCTTACTTACCTTCCATATTTTATGCCAAGAATCCATCAAAGTTAGGCTCAAGAATGGATCACTGGTAGAGGAGATGATGACAAGTTTTTGTTCCGGGGATGGTCCTTGTGTCACACAACGATAATATTCATGCCAGTCGCAAAGTTTGTGGAACAATTTAAAATGCGTGGATTGGTTTCAGTAAGGAAGTTAAATGTCAAACTTGTCTCTTAGAACTTTGGTGGTGAAGTGGTTAGAATCACAGGTGGGCTTCAAAATGTTAGCAACGGGTTCTCTGCCTAGTTGCTGGGTGGGCGTGGCCATTGTGGCCATGTCAGTCTCCTGCACGACAGTGGGGGGGGGACGGGACAGGACGTTTTTGCTCTCTCCAGGTTCCAGAGGCTTTTTTCAAGCCTCCGGGAGGGAAAAAACAGCCTCTCCAGGCTCCCGAGGCTCTCTGGAAGACACTTCCCAAACTTCTGGGAGTCCTGTTTTTCACCCTCCCCGAGCCTCCATGTGTGCCCTGCACTTACCTGCATCCAAAACGGGATGCTTGGGGACTCCTGGGAAGGGTGGGGTGGGCTCAAAGTTGACTCAGCCTTCCATCCTTCCGATATCGGCAAAATGAGGAGTCAGATTTTGGAGGGGGGCAGTATGCTGACATTGTAAACAGTCCAGAGACTGCTGTAAAATATTATGGGGCAGTATATTAAGGCTAAGTTCTATTGTTATTGCTGAAACCAGTGGGACTGAAAGTTACTTTATTTTGGCTGGTTTGTGTCCTCACTGCAGTCACTAACAAGAAGCAAGCTATGTTTAGTATGTGTTCAGAAAAGAAAGATCGTTTTTGAATACATTTATTATACAGTGTAATGCCTTGTTTTTTTTATCAGTTCCTTCTTATGGTTCTCACCAGAGAAGTTAACCAGTTGAAAACTTTGAAAATGGAAGGCAAGTGGGACTCTCCATCCTGCTTAAAGAGCAGGGAAAGTTCGAAACTTGAACAAGTTCCTTTCATCTATAGAGATTATTCTCAAGCTTTCCCCATCCCAGACACTGCCTCCCAAGGAGATAGGAATTTTGACTGCCTTGAAGCAACCAACAGAACCTTGTGGGTTAGTTGCCAGATCCATCCACCCAACACAGGGGGTTCAAGGAAGGAATTAAAGCGAGAGGGCCTAACAATTTTACATACACACGGTGATAATATTACAAATATGGCACAGAACTGAGTGAATCCTGGCTTGGCCAAGCCCTACTAGAAAGGGTGGGCTGCAACTGGTTTAACAACCAGTTGTAGGAACGCACACCTTGAGTGCATACAGCATTCAATAAACACCTATTTGAACCTCTCCAGCTTACCTTCTAGCCATAGAACAGCTGAGGTGTGGTAATCCACTTTGCCCTGTGAATCAGCTGAGCTGCAAAAGAAGGAAATGTAAGACAGGATACTGCAGGGGTGGGTGGGCGAAGCCAACTGATGTCATCCGTAAAAGTTTGCTAGAACCAATCTGAACCTGCAGCAGCCCACCACTGCTTACTAGCAAGCTTGTAGTGGAAATGAAATGTGAACTAAGGATGTCACTATTACATGTCCAGTAACTATAACCCAGTGGTCCTAAATATGTACCTTTTATAGGCTAGGCCCTATCTGATTAGCAAAGAAAGGAGACCAAAGACATTACTTGGAAGTTCTTCAATGAGATTTTTCCTACACAAACCTTCACGTAGGGCTGAGATGACCTTTCAATGAGCAAGGGTGATGAGATTTTATCATTGTTTAAAAACTTTGATTGTCATTGGAAAACAGACACTTTTATAGGATGAGTTCCCTTCTCTTTGAAAGACAATATTCTCTCTGTCCAGGCCAGGGGAAACAAGCTTCCCTTGTAAAGAGAGGAAGGACTGCCTATTAGCCGCCTACTTGGCATTGCCCAATGTCAAGTATCTGGGTCACCATGAACAAGTTATGAATGGGTTTAGACAAAGACTGAAACATGTCAAACATTAATCAGGAGATGCCAGAAGCTGAAGCCAGCTAGCTCTGGCTTCCAGTCACATGCTGACAGCTGCAAAAACAGGTGAAGAGCATATCTGCTTTGCCAGCTAGCAGCTGATGGCCTTGGACAGGAGCCAAGAGATTACTCTGAATGTGTGCTGTCCACCCTCTTCCTGGCTGGGTGTGCCATTTCTATTCTAAGACCAAGAGAGCTGACAGAGAGCTTTTCTTCTTGTCCCTGTGAGTACCCACACAGCTTTCCAGCAGTCAGATGAGTCCCAACAGCTGGAAGAGCTAACCTTAAAAAATTGGAAGTTCCCCCTTTTTCTTGGCTGAGTATTTATCAAAGGGCTGACACCTGTCAGAGACAAATCCATTATTGCTAAATTCTTCCTTGGAGCATCTGATGGGAAATGCTGGGAAATTCACCACATCTAGGTGTCATTGGGATAGAACAAGTACTGGGGAACACAACCTGTGCCGTTGATTTCTTGTCCTCCAAATCAGATCGGTTTTCAAGATCCTGCCCCATTCATCAATGTGGAAGCAGACGGTGTCCATGCTTATGAATTAAGCAGCTTTTTCAGCACAGCCAATTACTGTCTTCCTGGACTTGCTTGCTATAAAAGGGGTGGCTTTTTTTGGGAGGGGGGAGCTGTAAATGCCAGCTAGATGGTTCTGCTTTATGCTGAGATCAGTCCGTCTTGAGGGAAAGCATATTGCTACAAAGACAGATTATTAAGTCTGCCCCATTATGCTTTGGCACTGAAAGATAAGAAAATAACACAGACAAAGCCTTTTTTTTTTTTTTTGGCCATTCCTAGTGTTCAAATCTCAAGTTTTTGCTCAATACAGGTGCAATTGATTGGTGCAATACCCTTGTAGTAATTACAAATGTGTAATGCTAGCTGTCAGAGGACTGAAACCTATTTGGCGGAGGTGGGGGGAGGAAGGGTGAATGAGATAGCCAAAATAAACAGATGTAATTATTTGGTATGTGAACTCAACTCGTGAAAGACAATTTCTGAAGAGCCAAAAAGGAACAAGAGTCTAGGCGGAGGAGTGTGAAACTCACGGAGTCACATTGTTGTCATGTGATCTACTGTGACTTTTTCCCCCTTCACTAAAATGGGGGTGAGCATGGCCAGTGGGTGACACATCCAGCCATGGGCGGCGAGTTTGACACCCCTGGTCTAGGCGAACACTGAAAGGTAGCTTAATTTGACAAGGACTCCCACTTTGTGTGCTCCTGAAAGAATTTTAAGTTCCGCTTGAAGACGAATCAGATAAACTCAGTGCGAAGAGTTTCAGTGATATCGATTCACCCTGATAAAAAATGTTGCGGCAGAGCTTCTCTCTATCGGGCACTCATCTTACTCATTCTGTCATCATACTCATTCTGCAAGCTACTCTAAGCCGGTGTGCCTCAATCATGGCAACTGGAAGATGCCTGGACTTCCAACTTCCAGAATTCCTCCAACTGGCAAGGTTGGCTGGGGAATTCTGGTTGTTGAAGCCCATACTCCTTCAAGCTGTCAAGTTTGAGAAACACTGTTCTAAGCTATTAGGAGCAAACAAAGGAATCTTCCTTCAAAAAATAGAAGGTCCAGGTCCAGGTATAAGTGTTCCCATGGGCTATGCTGATTGGGGATGATGGGAGTTTGGGTTCATTCCTCTACATATAGTTTTCTGAGCTCTAATCCACCATCTGCCCTGATGCTGATACAAAACAAAAGAGAAAGGTACCCTTATTTGTATAAGGGCAAAACACTGAATGATTTTGTCAAGATGAAATCCCAGCAGTAGGCCAGACAGTTTCTGTGAATTCCACAAGTTAAAATAAAACGTCTCCTTGCTTTCCTTTCCTAGGCTGTTTGTAGTCCCACTGCGCAGCCTGATTTCACTTCATAAAGGGCAAGGGAAGTTTATGGAGCAGAGACCTTAAGAGTCTACAATATCAAATGGTGTGGTGACCTGAAAGAGAAACATATTCCTCAGAGTGGGGGAAATAGGGGGAAACAAATCCTCCCCACCCCTCCATACAGAAATATATGGTCTTTTAACAAGCCTTGGATGTTTTACCCACCCAGGTCTACTTTGGTGCTAACATGTGTTTCATATGAAGCTATATTAAGATGAATTTTACCCTACAAATAACTAGATTCAGCTATGCAGTAGGAGGGAATTCCTCCAAGATGATGTCAAGTCTCTTAAGCAGTCAAATTAAAAATAGCCCATAAAACCTGACCAGTCATTTTGGCTCTGGGTCCAACCAACACATTTGGGAAACATTATCAGGTTTATTGGGAGGAAAAGTATCACAGTAAATCTGCTTCTGTTTATATATCATTTTATTATTCATTTTTGACATTTCCCTTTTTTCTTTAACCAGTTCTTCCTTTGCTCCCAGCAAATAAACATTACCCTGAGTTGAAATGCAAAACAACAGTGAGATTTTTCCCCTGTGCCACCCCAAAAATCACTTTGAAGCAGATACAGTTGGAAAACATTGATTTTTTCTTTTAACATTTAGAAGTTCTGGACTGCTGAGAAAAACATGATAAATTCTGTGATAGGCTAAATGATAAATAAAAGTAAAATAAATGAAATAGAGCAAAATGGAACAATGTCAGATGAGAAGAAAATTGGATAAAATGAAGTTTTACAAGATACTTTGCATATAGATTGTCAGTGAAGTTTGGGGATGACAGTTTATTTACTCTTGTATTACATCTAATAACCAGAATTCTTTGTGCTGTTTACAAAGTCTTTTAAAAGAATAAGATGGTGAAAAGGTGAAAAAGTAACATAATTATATCAATAGCACAAGAAGTACAATTCCACAAAAGCATACATTCCATTGTAATGCAGCATTTAAAATAAAACGATCAAAGCCTATATTCCTCGATGACCATTCTTTATAAACTTTCAAAGGGCTGATTCAATTCCAAAAATGCAAAATGCTTTTCAAATCAAATCAGGTCCCTCTGAAGAGATTCAAAGGCAATCCAGAAAGTCAGCGAACATTCTGATGCTTTCCGATTTTACAAAATGTCTATTATAGGCTTTCTTTCTGTATTTTGAAGTTTGACTGGCATAATAGGCTGTTTGATATTGGTATGAGTAGCTAGATAATTAATTTTCTCACCTCCATTAATTTATCCATAAGAGCACCTGAGACAATGCTGCTTTGCTGCTTGTGTCTCTTAGTGTTCTGTTAGGTTTTGTTTACGCAGGTTCACTTGGAGAAAGAGATATCTGGATTTTACTTATTTTGATTTTTATCTTTGTAAGCAACTTTATTACTTTGTAAGCAATTCAAGGCAGCAAACATACCTAACCCTCCTCCCTCCTCCTATTTTCCCCACAACAAACCTGTAAGGAAGGTTGGGTTGAGAGACGGTGACTGGCCTGAAGTCACCCAGTCAGTTTTCACGATGAAGATGGGACTAGAACTCACAGTCGCCTGATTTCTAGACTGATGCCTTAAGTACTACACCAAACTGGTCCTCACTATTTATGATTTTGCTTTTAAAAATTCTGCTTGGTTCTTTCTACATTTCTCTAATTCAGTACTCTTTTATCCTTCTTTTTCTCTAACTTTCCGTTTATCAGATCTGTAGTACAGATGCTATTAAGCTCTTTTGATCTGTCTACAATTAACTTTCAGGACTGAGGTTTCAGAACTACATACCAATTAATCTTGAAACCTAGTAGCTCTGTTTTGGATTTGCTAATTTCTTAATCTTCTTCAAGGTTAAGTCTCATTTGTGCGACGAAGAGTTTACCACAGCATGTCTTATGATGCAGGTGGCATATTTGCTTGAACCGATAAGGTCCTTCTTTTCGCTGATGCTATCAGTGTTTCCAATGGAATGAGGAACCCTCTAAATCACAAGCCTGATTTTTTCCCCATTGAAAGCTCAAAACTCTCCCAAAAAGTAAAATTCAACTCATCTGGGCAACTGGACCATACATTACTTCCTTCTGGATTAACCTCTCCTGTAGCTTAAGTCTCTCGTGAACTTACCCTGCTCAGAACATCCATTGCATCACCTGGTTAGATGAAAAGATGAGGTAACCTTTGACAATATCACCGCACTGATGACAGCCAGTTATCTCTTCCACAACTGATTTCATAGAACTAGTTAATTATTCATGTATATGTGTGTATTGGCAGGGGATGCATCTGAAATAAACTATTTCAGAAGGATACAATTCGTGGTAGTATTAAAACTAATTTCAGACTTAGAAACATCAGCTGTGAGAAACATCAGGGTTGCATTTAATAATGAAAGAGGTTTCTGGCCCAGAACTGGATACAGAATTGATTTGAAATGGATCTAGAACAGGGCTGTCAAACTCATGTCGTCACATGTATTGTGATTTCCCCCCACTTCGCTAAACCAGGTGCGGGCATGGGCAGCGCGTGATGCATGTAGCCTACAGGCCAAGAGTTTGACAGCTCTGACCTAGAACAATATCATCTAAGGGCTGAAGTCGGTTTGCAACCACTTAATGGAACATCTAATCCAAGGAAGTGGTGTTGGCAACTGGCCTGAAGATCTACATATTTTTTCTGTGTTAGTTTTCTTCAAAAGAAGAATTTATAGTCCAATCTGGAGAATGTCTGGAAAGCTGCTGTAGCACAAGAAAATTTATGCAGCAGACCTTATGCTTATCCATTCCAGCATTGCCTGCTAAGCATATGCAAATGCATCCAATCTGCAGGTTGCAAATCTGCAAATGGAAGAAAAGATGCTTCTTTGTTGTGTAAGTGCACATATGGGATGGGATTATCATTTTTTGGAGCAAACAATCTGATCATGATCTCATTGCATCTTTTCAGGCTTGGCTATCTAAACTGTCCTTTATCCCTTGTAGCACAAGTGAGTGATTGTGATGGTGATTAGGTTCTTTTTTATGCAGTGATCCCCAACCTTTTTTGTACCAGGGACCAGTTTCACACAGAAACACTTTTTAAGGACCGGCAAAATCAGTTCTTCCCCAATAGTAAAGGGCTTCTTCACTATTTCTTTACTAAAAACATAGTTTTATATATATTTTAATCACAATTATTCATTCTTTGCGGCCCGGTACAAAATGATCCATGGACCGGTACCGGTCTGGGGCCCAGTGGTTGGGGACCCCTGTTTTTATGGATATCATATTAAAATGGTTATGGAACAATTTTACATATTTCTTTTGCCTTGTCGTAAATTAAGTGCTTCAAAAGCCCCAGCTTTTTCTCTTGTCTGTTCAATCAAGGATGTAGGCACTGCCAAATATAGCTAAACATATAATTTTAATTTGTCTCCTCCTTGATAGGAGTAAGAAAACAGATCTAGGAGATATTCTTGGCTTCACAACCTCTAGAGCAGGGATGCCCAACATTGACAACTGTAGGACTTGTGGACTTCAACTGCTGGTTGGGGAATTCTGGGAGATGAAAGTCCACACATCTTGAAGTTGCCAAGGTTGGACACACCTGCTCTAGACTATGAAGGCAAGCATGCATACACCCAAAGAGAACATTGCGCTATGAAGGAGGTGCCTGTCGTTTCATTGCTCAAGTCTTTATACAGACTATATATACAGGGGTGAGATCTACTGGTTTGGACTGGTTCTATAGAACTGGTTGTTACGATTCTGCGCAGTTCAGAGAACTGGCAAATTGTGCCCCGGCTGTCCCACCCCTCTCTGCCCACCCTTCCCAGTCAGTCCATATCGTGCATGCACAACATCTCTGACTGCATTCTCCCCCACCCAGTCACTCCTTAAGGTATTTTTTCCCCTCCTGACAATCAGCTGTTCTGACAATCAGCTGTGCCGGAATCCCCCTCACTGTCTTGCCTTGCTTCACCCAGGAGGCTTTCCTGAGGCCGAGGAGACAAAAAAAATTGAAGTGGTGTGTGTGTGCTGCAAAAAAAAAAAGCCATGCCCACACAGTCACATAGCAATGCCCACCGCCCACCTAGCCATGCCCACAGAATTGGTTGTTAAAAAATTTGAATCCCACCCTATCTATATATGGTTAGACTTATTCCAGTGTAGCAGCTAATGTTTGCTATGCACACCAAAAAGCACAACAAATGTAACCTCATTCACTGGTTATAGAAAACTTCCATTTACTAGGAAGGGGGTAAGAAAGAACTATAGAACATTTACTTTGTGTATTCTGGAGTGGTAGATTGTTTTATCTGATGTTTTAAAATTTTTACAAGTTTTTTATAACTAGAAAAATATGTTCAACTATTAGCCTAAGATTTCCTTTGGGGTACCTAAGTAACTAAATTTCCTTTGGGGTGCCTAAATAACTCCAAGACATTCCAGCAGAAACTCTACGTTTCTTCTGGAATATCAAAAAGCCATGCCCCCTCCCTTTTAGACAGAACAAGCAATTAAATAATTCATTGCGTCTGTAAACAATCTTTGTCCATTATATTCATTAATTAATGCCTACTGATAATGCTGGAATTTTCCCTCATCAAAACATTTTTTTTTCATATTCTGCTTAAAGCAGCAAACCATAAGGTCATGGCAAAAATTCAACATGCATTTGATTCATGTGTGAATATACCACATAGTAAAACATCAAGAAGTTAATTATCAACCTTATTTCTGCCCAAATTAGCCTTAATTTGAATTAAGAATTTTAGAGAAAATATGATTTAATATGAGTTTATGTTCAAAGAATCAAGTCAAGGGCAACCAGATTCAACCTGAGACCGTTTAAGATTTGTTTGAAGGGAAATTTGATACATGATTTATAATGGGGAAACTTCAAAAATGCTCCTGCATAATTTGGGGGCAGAATGTGATTAAAATAGAAGAGATGATCACCTCTTTTGGGACAAATGTAGCAGGGATGAGGGGATAGTAAATGAGTCTCCAAAATTTCCAGCAGAAAACCTAAACAGAAGTTAGCCGAACAAGCAAAGGAGGAATCCTATTCCAAATTGAAAACACAATCTTTCAAAAGACATTTTTAAAAATAAATGTGCCTTTCCACTTGCTTGGAGCAACACTAAAAAAATAATCACCGACTTTACTTTGTAGTATGCTTTGCTGTCTTTAATAAGAGGCTCCTCTGTGATGTCTGGAGAATTGATGTATCTATTCAATTCAGTGAAGGACCTTCTTCACTGTCAGTTTCAGTGCCAAATTCTAACAACTCTTTGCATTCGCAAGGCAAATTTCTATGGAAAACTCTAGTGAAGGATCACTGACTTGCCCTTGTGGGATGTACTGTTCTGCTGCTTTTGCTCACTGGGATTTTTGGAGTACAAGAAGAGTTGGCAACTTTTCACATTACTACCTTGCTGCAATCCAGAAACCCTCAGTAGCTTATTTAGAGCTTAAAATCCCAGTGAATATGCACCCATGTAACAACTATAAAACAAACAGAACACTACCCAACCAAGTAGAAAAGTACAAACGAAACTGAAAATGGCTCATTGGTCTCTTATATAAAGATACCTTTAACATTAGCTTTAATGAAATGCCAGGTTGGGCACAGCATATGGCAAATTGGCGAGTCTAGTATGTCTGGTGCCAGGAAGGTTGGCATTACAAATGACAAGCTTGACTTCTCCTGGAAAATCCCTCCTCTCCACTGGCAAAGCTCAACTTTATCAGAGCCATGGCTTACTTGCAATAATCTTTGTTAGCACAAGCAGAATGGCCCAGCCTGACACTATATGAAGAAAAGCATTCCTTTAGAGCAATCCACTCTCTTAAAAACAACAGCCATTATGCTATATTGTATTTTATATGTCTACAGTTGGGTCTTTTATTGCTTTCAGCTTTGCCGCAATGGTGAATCACTACAAAATTACTGTCCAGGTTTTCTTTAATTGCATTTTCCCCCCAAGTAGACTGCTGCAATGTCACCTCGAACAGAACAGGTCCATGTGTGGTCAAGTTGCAAGAGTAACACAATTGGTTTTTGTTTTTTGTTTTATTATACAGAAAGGCAAATAATCATTCTTTTGGTTTGTTTTTTTAAAACAGAACTCCATTGTTAAAACATTAATTCCAAGTGCAGTAAAATCTGAATATTCCATTATGAATAATGGTATTGAAGTGCATCACTCTATTGTAGAGAGATCTGTATGGATTCTTGCTTTTCCAGTGGCAGGAAGTATTTTACTCGGAAGCTAGGATAGGTATTCCTCACTTGAGCGGTGAATCTGCTACAAATGGATCCTGGTTTGGTTTTGTTTTTTTATAGAGGTTACCATCTTCTCTTCTTGATCAAGCCCTGGGGTAACCAGTTCCACAATCATTTAGATGGTGCAATCATGATCCTCCTTTACCCATACATACAATACAAGGAAAACAGAAAAAGGGATTGTCCACTTAAAAATGGGGACAGTGGCAAGAAACGAAGAACATGGTCTCTGATACATTATGAAGTAGATCAGGCCATTTTCCCTAAGAAGCAAGGGTCACTTCATGGAGAATCCTGTATTGTAACATTGCCCTTTTCTCAGTATTATCTGGACTAT
Source organism: Laticauda laticaudata (assembly GCA_004320025.1). Taxonomy (NCBI): domain Eukaryota; kingdom Metazoa; phylum Chordata; class Lepidosauria; order Squamata; family Elapidae; genus Laticauda; species Laticauda laticaudata. The sequence goes on along the minus strand of BHFT01000238.1, from coordinate 14,407 downwards.
GTCTATGTAAAAAAATAACCATCCAGAGGATATGTTCTTCTAAAACAGGGGTGGCTAAACTCTTTGCTCTCTACATGTGGCTGAGAATTAGTCTCAGCACCTTTTATTGCCACCAAATAAGAGATTGCTAGTGGGTTTTCATGAGCTGAAATCACCAGCTCTTTTGTTAATATTTCTTTAGAGGCAATTCTGCAGTGACTTGGCAAGATATTTTTATTGCTATCTAATAAACAGCCAGGACAGCTGTATCCAGTTCATTTCCTAGTTGGTTCTAGTCTGGCTAAAAAGGGATAAAAGTTCCTTGCACAGTACATGTGTGCTATACATGTTTGTGTATATGAATAATTATCAGAAAGAAGGGTAGTGAGAAGCAATAGTTTGATTTAATGCAGGAGTTGAAATCCACAAGTCTTAAAGTTGCCAAGCTTGGACACCTCTGGATAATGCATCAGACTATAACTGAATTTATTTTAATCATACTGATTTAGTTGATTTCTGTATGAATATTTCAATATATTAGCTTGATTGCACAATAAGGACATTTCATTAAGGTATGTTCTGTGATAAAATGTGCAATGTTTACTAGAATTTTGAAATCTAATAAAATTATTTTGTGATAAAATTGTCAAATCCAAACACCCACAAAGAGAGAGGGGAGAAAAGCTATGTGTGCTCACTGAGAGACTGACTGCTACAATTGTCTATTTTCCTCCTCGCATTAAGTAGATGGAAAATGGGGTGCATTCAGAGCTAGCTTCGTGATGATGAGATAAAATCTCTAGCCATTACTTTGGTCAAGGCAGCTGAACCTATTGCAAGATGTAGTTTAACAATACCTGAAGTCAACACTTTTGAGATTCTTCATTCACGAATTGCCTGCCTAGATGTTGGAGAACAGCAAGTTGAGCTGGAAGGCGGAGTTAAATGTGTCATCAGTTTGGAGTCATTATTTTGCCCCAACCAATTCCAACCATCTTCCCACCATGAATTACGCTGATCCTTTTTCTAGTTCCAATTTAGCTTTGACCATTAGTTGATTAGATTCTTGTGTATGGGTAGCAGTAATAAACTCTTCTGTGCTTTGAACTCAACAAATGCTCTTGGGTATTTGCACCTGACATTAGCATCACAAAATGGCAGTGGTGAGGATTTCAAATCTACACAATAAAGTTATAAATTCAACAAGATATATAAAAATAGAGAATTTCCACCTGTCTTAAACAACTTTCAACAAGGCTTAGAAGACTGGCACCCCAAATAGCACAACTTTATGAGTTCAAATCAACATTGCCAGGACTGCTCTTAAGTCCCTGGTTGCTAAATTTCTAAGTTTCCAAGAAAGTGATATTTCCAATTTAGGCCCTTTTATCTCCTAATTTTTTTGAGGGATCCAAGTTTCTACAAACATAAAAATATTTATTTTAACTAATCTGCACAAACTTAATCAAAGTTAGACATACATTTAAATCAACTGAGTTGATTTAAGAATACCATATTCCATATACTGTTCAAAGTGAGCATGTTTTCTGAGAAATCTTACAAGTTGAGCATTTCACAGCTGCAGCTCATCATTCAGAAGAAACATTCAAAAGAAACAGACAAAAAATTCCTTGTCTAAGGACTGCAATATGAATTAAAACAAATGCAGCTCCAGGAAGATTCCAGCACCCAATTTAAAGATACTAGCTAGTTCAAACTGATTAATATGCAAAAATCAACACAATGCTATGCCAAGTATTTTGAGTTATATATTCACCATATTTCTGAACTCATATGTCTGAACTTAAGGAGATCTGTGAGTACCAAGAGCTGCAATCTCAAATCAATAGTGCTGGGTAACATAAAATCATCTAAGGAAATTGGCAGCAACTGCAGTGTCATTAAAAACAATTGACTGCTGTTTAGATAGCATGACTTGGGGCCCCTGGAAAGTAAACTCACATTTGTTCAGAAATATTTCTTTCTATTATACATAGGTGGAATCTGTGAAAGGAAACAATCAGAACAACTCCAGCAATATTAGCATAACAGATATGATGTTGCTCAGAAAAGGCAAAAAAAATTTTTTTTTACAAGTTGTATTCCTAGGAATAGATATATTAAGAGTTAATCATGCCATGCAGTCAACCAAACCAGGTTTGATGAGAGAATCTCTTTCTACCCAAGTTCTCTTCCAATGCCACAAATAAAACTATTTATTTTTTCTATTAAAAATCTTACTATGTGGCTCACAGTAAGTAGAGTGGAGTAGAGCCACTTTACTTTCAGCAGTAGAATGCACACACAGTTAACAGAGATAGCTCAGTTACAATTTCAAGTTTTTTGCATTGTGAAACACCGATTAAATACATCTTTGTCAAGAATAAAAGCTTCTTAGAGTCTGCCCCTCACCCCTATTTTCCTAGTGAATTTACTGGATGTTATACAAAGAAAGAATTAGGCGTTAAGGAAGGTCTAAATCAAAAATGGCACACATATTAATTAATTAATTAATTAATTAATTAAGTAATTAACCCATTAGGTTACTGCACAGTCCTGCATTCTGGTTTGGTTTGAATGTACATATATCTTAAATTTCTGAATCAAGAGATACATAGGCCTTATGCTGCATATGTGTCCTTGCACTGCTCCTTCTGTCCTCCAGTTGGAAGTCTGTTTTAAGATTGGGGCTTCTTCTGATACTAGGAAGGAAAATTTCCAGGTATGGACATGATAAGAAATTATGGCTAATTAATCCATGAAGCACTGCTTATGGTTCACAATGAAAAAAGAGAAGATAATACAATGAGAGAATGCAAGGGTGCAAGTCTTACACATATTCTATCTTGGCTTAATAAGCTGAGAGTTCTACATCAAAACTAGGCTGGCATTGGTTTACATCCATAATTCATAGCTCACTTATCTGCCTAAAGGCACAAGGCAAGCATTACGCATATAAATTTAAAAACTTAACAAAATTATTGTATATACATGTGCAGGTCTTGGAGAAAACCCTGCTGAATTTGTTAGAAAAGGAGTCTTACCAGTCTCAGAAAGAACTGGCTAACTTGAACACACTCCTTGCTCCACACAACACATGCACTTGGTGTTGCAAAAGTTAAATGCATGTGGGACTGAGGGGGGTTATGGTTGCACCAAGATCTTCACAGGCATACCATGAAGAGTTATGACTGTTTAGAGATTATCCCAAAGAGTTATTCTGCATACAGCCACCCCCCCAAAAAACACCTCTCCCCAAAACATAACTTTCTTAACATAACAAAACACAAAGGCACATAGACACTTTCATTATTTATATGTTCAAATTAAAAGGTACCTCTTAAAACTTTTTGAATGGTAATACAAGCACATAAATGGATGTCGTGCATTACGAAGTCAGTCATGTTATTGATACAGATCCACACACACTGCAGCAACAAGGAAAAAATCAATTGTTATATCATGTAAACTATGCATCTTTACTAACACCACCACAAGCTATTAAATTATGTAAACAAACACCTTCTCTAAATAATTTAAAAGTCCATTTCTCAAAGGGGGGGGAACATTACTGAAGCATCGCTCGAACTTGCTTCGAAGTGGATTCATCATTCAGGTGTTTTGTGGTGAACCTAAAAGTGACAAAGACAAAAATCAAAAGGCTGGTATTACTTCCATGGGGAAAGGCAATTTTACACATCCCTTCACCGAAGTGCTACTTTGTTTAATAGAGCTGACTCCTAGATTTAATCTTAATTATGTAATATTTTCCTCCAAAACCATTTTGCGAATAACTGATAACTGATACAAAACACACCGAAAGGCATTGGATTAAAATTGGTCAATAATACCGTGTTTCTCCAACAATATGGCCTCCCTCAGTAGGAAGTCCCAGCATGTTTTACCAGGTATAAAATCAAATTAAGCACCTCCCCACAAATTAAGGCCTATATTAAACATGCAAAATGGGGGGAATGGGGGGGGGGGCTTGCCATTAGGAAGTACTTTTGTTGCATATGTGGATATGGTGCTGCCTGCGTTGACCTCAGCGTTGGTGGAGCACTCCGTATCAGGAGACCATCCGCCACCATTGCTTTCCCTTCTCCCCATGCTGCCGCAGCGTTTAGAGCAACGCCGAGGCGTTTGGTGCAGCCACCCGTGGCCAGCCAGGGCTCCTGCCTGCAACCAGAGCCTAGTGGAGACACTCAGCTTCAGGCACTCCTGTCGCCACCTTCCCTTTGAAGGCAAAGCCAATTCTTTTAAAAATGATGCCCTACCACCGGTACGACAAAGCCTCCCCTGCCAGAGAGGGAATCCCAACCCTATGTGGGGAGGTGAATCTCCCAGGGCTGCAGCGCAGGATCGGCCCACCCCAGGAGAAGTGCCCAGCCACCATCCCTGTCTGGCACCAGGCAGAGCGCGAAGAGCTTCACCTGGGGCATCCAGCGCAGCTGACAGTCGAGCCCTCCTGCCCGGTGGCGGAGCTCTCGCCAAGGCAGCAAGCGCCTCCCTGTGGGGCCCTCCACTCATCCCGCCAGGGCCGCGCCAGAGCCGTGCGGGTTGGGCAAAGCCGGGAAAGTGAGCTGCAGGTGTGCACCCACCTGCCATGTGAAAGAGCCGGGCCGACACGAGCTTGGCTTCCTTCCCAAGTCCCTCCAGCCTGAACCTGAAGGGGCCACCGGGAGAGGCTGCCCAAGGCAGTGATAGCACCCACCCGTCCGCAGACAGGGAGGTGAGGCAACGGCAGCGCTGCTTCCCTGGCCGGCAGGTCTGGTGGAGACAGCCCAAAGCCACCCGTTCTTTCCACCCCTCGCCCACCCCATCCACGTCTCCACATATTTCCAAATGCGCCGGCAGCTCCAAACGCTGCAGTGGCATGAGCGTTGGGCAGAGGTGCTCACTTGGTGGGGCTCTGCTCGGAGGACACGGTGCAGGCCGTCGCCTTGCCTCCCTGTCTATGAATTGGTGGGCGCTATCACTGCCTCGGGCAGCCTCTCTTGGTGGCCCCTTCGGGTTCAGGATGGAGGGACTTGGAAAGGAAGCCAAGCTCGGGTCAGCCCGGCTCTTTCTCTTGGCAGGCGGGCGAGCACACACTCGTGGCTTGTTTTCCTGACTCTGCCCAGCCGACACAACTCTCGTCATGGTGGGATGAACGGAGGGCCTGGCGGGGAGGTGCTCGCTGCCTTGGCAAGAGCTCCGCCGCTGGGCAGGAGGGTCCACCTGTCAGCTGTGCTGAGTGCCCCAGACGAAGCTCTTTGCGCTCTGCCCTATGCCAGGCAGGGATGGTGTCTGGGCGCTTCTCCCGGGGTGGGCTGATCCTGTGCTGCAGCCCCGGGAGATTTGTCTCCCCATGTGGGGTTGGGCTGCCCTCTCGGGCAGGGGAGGCTTTGTTGTACCGGTAGTAGGGCGTTGTTTTTTAAATAATTGGCTTTGCCTTCGAAGGCGGTGACAGGAGTGCCTGAAGTCGAGTGTCTCCGCCGGGCTCCAGTTGCAGGGAGGAGAGCCCTGGCTGGCTGCACCTGGCTGCACCAAACGCCACGGCGTTGCTCTTAACGTTGCGGTAGAATGGGGAGAAGGGAAAGCAATGGTGGCGGAAGGTCTCCCAATACAAAGTGCCCCACCAATGCCGAGGTTAACATCCAAGCCATCACCGCCCGCCCACCCGAGGATGCAAGGGGGGGAATTAAGTCACCCCCCAAAAGACGGCCTAGCTGTTTTTTGGGGGGTCAAAAAAAATACGGCCCACCCTTATTTTGTGAGAAACACAGTAGAAACAGCAGCTTTAGACTTACATAAAAATAGCATCAGCCATTGTTATACTCACATTATACTATCGCATATGTAAGTTGAGTATGTAATGAGTAACCTTACAAAATTCATGGATTGAAATGTGGCTTATGCTTTTTTTTGCTATAAACTTAACACTACAGATGAGCTTGTGATATTGCTTCTCTAATGCAGGTAATTGTATCTCATTGACTTTTCCCATTTTTCTCCAGCCTTGTCTTCATTTTCTTACTTCCATGTTTACCTGAGGAGACTTGTTTCCTTGTAATCTGCAATCTACTGAACTAGTCAACTACAGGCCTCCACAGCTGATGTTTTAAAACCTGGAAATCCTATGTAATAAGTAACTGTACTGAGCCATTGTGTTGCTCATGCCTGTCCTTTGAAGGGGGTGGGGGGAGAGAGACCTGAATGCATCTAGAGTAGGCTGCAGCATCAGCCAATTTACACCTTTCACAGTGTGCAACCTGGTTGAAGTAAGCCACAGATGTATGGGCAACTCCTGACATTTTTGATCCTTACGATTCTTTCTGTGCATGAAATAAGAGTCAAATTCAAGATGGAGAAGAAAAGTGGCCTCACTGAATCCTCTCTATTTCTTCCTCCTCTGTTCCTCCTCCTCCACCCTCCCTTCCCATAAAAAAAGAAAAGCAGCTCTTTTCTAGCAGCTTCCTCAAGTGAAGAAAATAATCTAGTGGCTGAACTCATTCTTTTGTGGGCTACAGTTTTGCAATTAGTACATTGAGGGGAAGGGGAAAAACATGCATTATGCGTATAAAAATAAAATATTTTTGGTCCAAGAGGTACCTGAGAGCATTCAAAAGCCCTTCAACTGTGTCTGGTGGCTGTTCTCTTAAAACCTTTATGCAACCCTTCATCTGTGAAAAAAGAAATGTGCAAGAAAAAAAGCCTGAATTTGGGTGCATGCAAAATACCCAAAGGTAAAGAATGAAAACAATGAATTTTGTCAGAATGGTGTATTTTCCTTGAGTTTTCCCCCACTAAAAGAATACCTCCTCTGCCAGACTCATGGGACAGCAATAGACAGGAAATAATTTGGTCTACCCATCATACCCAGACTTGATTTGCTGCCTTCAAATCAAGTCTTTGTAAAATAGGACTCTCAGCAAATTATGCTTCAATTATGCCAAGCATCTGAGTCGTTTTCCAACAAGATGGTAACAATTTTTATAAGTACAATTACATGATCTCCCTGAATCCATGCCTCAACGTCTTCACATAGTTTTGAATGCTGTTTAGAACTACCAGTATTAGGCAAAGCTGAAACTCCATAATTGATTTCAACTATACTTTTATCTAGGGAGCACTGCTGCCATTATCTTCCAGGCCTCTTTATCTTCAGCTTCTGCAATAGAGGGCTTACCCAGCACTTTATCTCTCAATACTGCTTTGAAGAGTTAGAATGGTGTGGGGACAGAGGCATGCATGCACATTTGAAATGTTTTCAATATAGAAAGAAAAGTGTGAGAAAGGGAAAGTTGCACTAGGAAATGCTCCTCATTTTCTCCCTTGTCCCCATGTCTCTTTTCAAAATGCTGACGGTAAACTCTGAACATAATGTTTATAGTATAGCCTTGAGCTCCAATAGCGGATAGCTCCTCTTATTGGCTGGCCTGGGTGATCTTCTACCATGAGGAAAGAAAAAGCAGCAGCAGCTGCTGAGATAGCAAGTGACAAACTATTATCTTTATTAGCTGCTGAAGTTACTGAAAGAACTAAGAACTTTCCTCCCGCTCCCAACAGCATACAGAGGCCAAATGCTCTTCAAGGAAAAGCAGCGGAACTTTTATTTTCTGAAGGTATCAACTCCATCTCCAATCCACTTTATCAGCAGCATAAAACATTTAACTGAGGCAACTCATTTCCCTCTTTATCCCCATTTCTCTCTGAGGTGCATCATTTTAAATTGTAAATCTGGGGGGGGGGGTGTTTGGTCATAAATTTTTCATTTTTAATATAATCGTTCCATCTTCAGTTGAACAGTGTGCTGTCTGGGTTTAAATTGTAAATCCTTGAACAGAGATTGCCATTGAAGGGCCCTGCGCTAGTTCAGTGATCCTTTTAACCCAAGGCATTTAAACATGTTTCTGGTATATAGCTTGGCTTGGCTGGGTTTTACAGCTGCTTTAAATTTTATTATTTGCTTTTATTGTAATGTTATTATTGCACAGAGTTTTATGCTCAGTGATTAATAATCTAAAATGCTAACATTTGGATAAGGTGCAGGTTGTTTTCAGGAAATTATAGTGAGGTTCCAATTTTCTACTCTTTCTTTGCGCGTCAACGCAACATTTCATTGCGTTTTATTCAGTACTGTAAACTACTTTGAAATTTTTGCAACCCTATATGTCAGTGTAGAGATTTTAATCAAGTATTTTAAAGGGCAAAATAAAGATTTTTCTCTTTGCCAGACAAATATGGTATGTTTTATAATAATTTTTATAATAAAAAGACGATTTACATAATCGTCTTTTTTTCACAAGACCTGTGAGTTTTTGGCTAGGAATAAGAAAACCTTGCCAATCATTATTCTTACGTCTATTTTTGAAGCCTTTGAGAAAGCTCCCACTGGATGAACGTGGTCATAGAGAATAATTACGCCAACCATTACTCTCATGCAGAACATGAGGGTTTCTTCGCTGGTAAATCTACTTCTATATTCTCTGAAACGTAAGATTAAAAAAAATGGTATTAATGTCAGTATTTTTAAAATAAATATTATTTCAATTCATTTTCATCCTTCAAATTAAAAATGATTTACCTTCAATTCATTGTAGAAAAGGATTATTCAAGGGAGAATAACACAGAAAAGCAATATCAATGACTGCAAAGGTTAGCAAAAGTAGTCACTGCCAAAATAGAAGGCTTTGTAAAAAAAAGTATGAGGGACAAGAGCAAAGATAGAGGATGAACACAAAGGTTTGTTTCCTTTCCAATGAACATTTATTTCACATTGTTGATCCCTATTCTACTGCTAAAGAGAAGTGGAGTGTTTGGTTCAGTCATAAAATGGCTGTAAGACACAAATAAAAATACAAGTGTGTTAATATTCTACAGATGCACACATAGGCACAAACACAAATGTCACTGCCCTTGATTTGGCTAAAGTTACCTCACACAACATTGTCTTTTAGAGCAAGGGTCTGCAACCTTGGCAACTTCAAGCTTGGAGGACTTCAACTCCCAGAATTTCCCAGCTAGCTTTGCAATTCTGGGAGTTGAAGTCCTCCAGGCTTAAAGTTGCCAAGGTTGGAGACCCCTGTTTTAGAGCATTGTGTTGCATTCTGAAATCATGATACATTTAAAACAGAGAGCTGTGGAGGAGGATTAGTCTCTCATTGTCACTTTGGTGTTGCAGAATCATTATAACATTAGTATGCTTTGATAAGTCAGGAAGTTCTTCCAGCAGTGGGAAAGTAACACCTTCACAGAAAACTAATACCTTCAGCTGGTGGGAGGATGCAGAGGAACATAATGAACTACATTTGTTGTTTGAAGTGAGGTAGGAATAGATAGCAAATGGGCCATTTGTTGCAACATTTTGAGGGAAGAAACTATTCTTTCTTGGCATCCGATGCAAGACTAAAAGGTATGTTACGGCCTTCAGGATGGTTTACTTGTATCTTTTAACATTACACAAATCTTTTAAAGTTATTTTAGGTATTCAGAACTTTCTTATTAGATTAAATTAAATTAAAACCTGGCATAGGAAGTTCATAATTCAGGAAAATGAAAGGACTATGTAACCATATGTAATTTTACTCTTGAATTCTTTACTCTGCAAAATTATTCTTTTATCATGACTTTGAGAAAGCTATGTATCAGCAATTTTAAAATTACTGGATCGATAAAAATGTGTGAAAAAATATTTTAACACTACTATGTTTAAAAATATTTTGGCTTTAAATACTATTCTATTACGGTACTAAAACCTATTTGAAAAGAAGATGCAAAGGAAGGATGAATAAGAAGGTTGCTAGATGATGAAGAAAAGTAACTGTTGTCATTTTCTATACATAGTCATTTCAGCATGGATGATGGGAGCAAGGTTCACTGAGCTTTCCTGATAGAATGACCAGTCTTCAAACATCAAAGCCTGTAAAAATACACAATTGGCTAAAAGGATAAGTCATGTGAAAAGTGACCTGTTTTAAAGATCTTTAACCTTTTCACCCTGCCATATCTGCCATTTCCACTCTCCCCAACTACATATTGAAGTTTTTAAAAAATAATAATAACAAGCCAGTATAATTCACTTAAGGATTAATTTATAACACAGCATTGCCTGTTTCAATATTGAAAAATATTTTAAAAACACCTTAGCTGTTCCTTTAAGAAAGAATATACTCAGAAATGTGACTTATAAAATACAAAATAAAAACATGTCTATTACAACCAGCACCAGTAGCAATCTTTTTGGAAATCATTTGATTGGAAGCAAACAGAAGAAAGAAAACATTCCATTTGGTGGAGTTCCCATATATACCTGTGTGAACAGAATGCAAGTTTCCACAACCCCTTTAATCTATATTCAGCAGGACTTCCTTTATGTTATGGTAGCTTTAGCAGCAGACAGTCCTTATCTGACCTTGTTGGGACCTAGAAACTAACAGGGGAGGCCTACTTACTGCATGTATGGGAGACTGCCAGGACCACCTCAGAGGAAGGCAAAAGCAAGCCACTTCTAGAAGATGGCCAGGAAAACTACACTGTTGTGTTCATGAAATCACCAAAAAATTGAACTCATTTTGCAGGAGGATTGATTTCACCAACTTAAAGTAAAAAGTATATAGATAAAGGATGATAGGTTCAATGGACTATGAATTCCCCAGAGAAGAACAAAAGAAACCTTGGCATAACTTATACTTTAACTCCAGAAGAGATCAAACTAGAACTAGATATTAGAAATGTTCAAGTTAGTGCCAAACATGTCTGACATATATAGATTATTTCTAGATACAGCCAATGAAGTCATATATTTTCTGTTTAGTTCTGCATTGAGGATTTCAAACACCAGCCATGTCTGCAAAAGGCAGCCTTATGCATAAGCTGCATCTTAGTGACACAGCAAGGCAGTGTTCACAGAGGCGCTGGGGCAGTAATGAATGATCAGCACATTAGCCTACATTTTTACTTCAATAGCTCCTTCTGAATCTTCTGACAGAAAACCATGGACAGCTCCTACTGTGATGTTTTTAATGCAGAAAGGAGTAGGCAACTTGTGGCATCAAGCCTGCATGCATCCTCAAACTCCTTTTCTAAAGCCATCAGAGCCTCCTATATCACAACTGCTGAAAATCATCAGGTCCTTTCCTTTTCAGGTAGGAAATACTCATGCAAGCACTCCAGAAAATCACATCCTCCTGTGTGTGATTCAGTCCTACACACTTTGCCAAGCAGCCCAAACCACCTTGACTTTTAGCTCCGCAAAAATGATTACACCAGTCCCAACATCTCAAAAGTTTCTCACTCCTAGATATAGTGTGCTTGAAAAAGGGCCTTTGTCTTATTTCATTGTGGTTCAGATGGCAGAATACATCATCTACAGCTAGTGTATATTAGGGCTGTGGAGTGATTCATATTTGACAGAAAAAAGATGATGGATGATAAGATGGACAGACAAAAGGTGATTGATGAAAGATAGAGCACCTGCTGGCAACTCATTAACAAGCTTATGCATTTTGCCAGCCATAGTACAGACTCAACAAAAGTTTTTACAAGTGGTCCTTGACTTACAACTGGCTGTTTAGGGACCAACTGAAAGTACTTTTAACCCAATTCCAAAGTTTCCATGGTTTTGGGACCAAATTTTGGGCACTCTGCAACAGCTCACATTTAAAGCCATTCACAGCATCCCCTGGTGACTGGTCATGTGGCTGCAAATTAGGACATTTTTGCTGATAACCAGTTTACTTCTGGTTTTTACAAAATGCCCCATAGCAAACAATGGATGACCTCAGATTCACTTAACAACTATGGTGATTCTTTTAATGACTGCCACAAAAAATGTCACAAAATTGGGTTTGTCACACATCTACAGAGATTCTCAGTTATCCAAAAGATGACTGTTTCAAAAGTGCTTTCTTTCAAGAGGCAACTGGATTTTCTGGTTTTTCCTGGTAGGGAATGGAAGGATTTATATTCCTTGGAGACAGCTGGTCATTTACATTCTTTTAGAGAGCTGTTGAGGCCACCAGGTTATCTGTATCATCAGGGTGACCACCATTCCATTCCCCACCATCCAGTCAGAGCTGAAGAAGCTTCTTGGATGAGAAGTGAAACATCTTCAAAGAAAAACCAGANTCCAGTCAGAGCTGAAGAAGCTTCTTGGATGAGAAGTGAAACATCTTCAAAGAAAAACCAGAAAGTCCAGTTGCCTCTTGAAAAAGCACCTTTGGGTTTATCACATGATGACCTGCTTTACATACCCTCAAGATTTACAGCCACAATAGGCAAGTTCCATTATGGTCATAAGTCAAGGACTACCTGCATCTGATTTAAGGTAGTGTCAAAGGGTGTTCCATCTGCTTCCAATAAACCTTTTTCTTTCATATCTGGATTGTGATGTAGCATTCATCCGTGCCTTGCTTAATTGCTGATGATGATGACAGAAGAGTCAGTGGAAGCTACTGGAGCACTGCCCACCAGCAAGCTGCTCATTCACTGTTAAGCCAGAATCTTGGCAAAAGATAACTTGATTTTCTTTAAAAAAAATCATTTCCTTATTATACAGCAACATTGATACATAAGTCATTTGCTCATAACTTACGGTGTTTCCAGCATGACTTTACATACACTGGCCATCGTGCTTAGACAATCTGTTGTATTCTCAATTGGCAACGTTTTATTCTACAAAAGTTAAAACAAGCCAACAAAAATCAATTAGGGTCAGTCTAGACTTCTGATCTGATTTTGAGATTTCTGAAAGAATTAAAACTTTTGCTCACTTCTACAACAAAATGGGTGGTAGCATTACTCAGCGTTTTCAGAACTGGTGTAGCTTCTGCGTAGAATAGTGACATTCTGTTAGCCATTTCATTGTTCACTTCACTTTCAATGTCAAGCTGTTTAAAAGATGAGAGAAGATTAGTGTTATTTGCTTTTTTAGAAAAGCAATTTTTCTCTATTGCTATATATAAATATATAAGAAGTTCCAGCTCATATTCAAAGCATACCATGATCCAAGCCTTGTAAACAAAGTTGCAAAATTATGCAATCTTTGTGTCCTAAGGAAAGCAGGAATTTTGGTTTTTTTAAACACTATTCCTCCTTTATGGAAACAGCTTTTGAAGTGGATTTTCAAAAGCATTGTATAGCACTAAGAAAGTTGTGTTTAAAATACCACAATTATTTTTCATCATTATGAACATACATGGTATCTGTTAATAATTTTTATTTAATTTTTCTTACCATTAACATATGGCTTTTCTCTGCTAATCAGATTATCTAGTTTAGCAATCAGAAGAAAACACTCATCCTCACTGCATCAATACACAGAGGGATTCTGGATGTGTTTTGATCCTTGTCAACAAAGGAGTTGCAGCACAATAGAAGTCTAAAGGCAGAATCTCAGAATTTAAAAAATGATTGACACCATGCAAAGAAAACATTTCATGATTTTCAAAAAACACGACATATTTATAAAGTTATAAGCATGCCATTCAAAAACATCTCCTGCCTCTACAGCAGTGGATTTTTTTTTCAAAAGTGTCCCCTGCTACCACTTTTAAGGAAAACAGGCAAAAACAAAACTCTTCAATTTAAACCAAATAAATGTAAATGAAATCTGCCTTTAGCATAACTACAAAACTTACACTGGAATGAATGTGGCAGGGAGGAAAGATAGTAGAGTCTGGATGGTTTAGGTAATACTCAAAGAAATAAGCCTGGTTGATTCTCTAACTTCGTATGAAATAGTTTTCTATTGTTTTTCCTAATTGTCTCCTAAATGTAATCCCCAATTCTGAAATGAAACATTTTACTCACATGCATGTTGTTTATTCTGTTGCGACTTAATGTCCTTCTGTAATAGCTAAAGTCGTTTTGAATTGCTGGGTTTCTCATCTGAAAGTACAAAAGGAAGATCAACTTCTGTGTTCTTACTCAGAACCAACAAAACATTCTACGTTGCCCGAGTATTGCTTTCTCCTTACTAACCTTAAGTTCATCAAAACGGAGAGTAAAATGCAAGATCTCTGCAAACTGCTTTGCTAGGGCTTGCTCTCGCTCTAAGTGTTGAGTTGGTGTATAGGGTGGACAAGTCAAGGATTCTAATAAGCTCTGCAAAGCTTTTTCTGGAAAAAAAATCCAAAATATTCAGTTTTGTTTCATTTTTTTAAAAAAAGGAATCTTCCTACTGCTTTAGAAAAGCGATCACTTAAACATTCCGAAAATGTTCAGTTGCATAATTGAAGACTACTTGGAGGAAAACAGCAAAATAGTTTACATGTGAAATAATTTGCAATTTACAGAATCAAGTGACAAAATTGCTAGAGGATCACTATTCACCATTTATTTATAGAGGATCACTATTCACCATTTACTGTTCACTTAAGGCTAGGTCACACTGGCCGACGGATGCAAAACGTATGTAAAAAGGACACAGCGGATGAGCAAATTT
>BHFT01000237.1:0-24617 GCA_004320025.1 Laticauda laticaudata | reverse complement strand
TCACCTTTTAAGTTGCATTACTGAAATAAATGAACTTTTGCATGATATTCTAATTTTTCAAGTTTCACCTGTATAAAGCAGTACTAATACTTCCCATGATCTTGAGTCTAGGATTTTGTTGACTATTTTGGCTGCTGCCACACACTGCTGGCTCATATTTAAACAATCGTCTACTAGAACGCCAAGATCCTTTTCACAATTACCACCTTTGAGCTTGGTTTCACCTAATCTTTACTTGTACATTTTATTTTTCTTGATTAAGTGCAAAAATCTTACTTTTCTCTTCATTTAATTTCATTTTGTAGACAGAGCCCAAGTTTGTCAACATCCTTCGGGATCTTGAGCCTATCTTCTGGAATTTTGGCTATTCCTGCCAGTTTAATGTATATCTGCAAATTTGATGAATTTCTGTTCTATTCTATTCTATTCTATTCTATTCTATTCTATTCTATTCTATTCTATTCTATTCTAAATCACTTATGATGTTGAAGAGAACTGGGCCTAAAACAGAACATTGGAGTATCCCACTACTTACTCCTCTTCATGTAAATGTAGTTCCATTAAGCAGTACACATTTAGTGTGGTTTGTCAGCTAGTTACAAATCCATCTGGTGGTGATGCTGTTTATCCCACTTTTTTTTTAGCTTACCAAGAAGCAGGTTGTGGTTTACTTTACTGAAATCCCAGTATATTATGTCCACAGCATTTTATTGATCCACTAATTAGGTCACTTTGTCAAAGAATGAAATTAGGCTTGTTCGGCATGATCTGCTTTCGACAAACCCACCATGTTGGCTTCTGGTTATAACTTTGCTTGCTTCTAGGTGCTTGCAGATCTGTTACTTGATTATCTTTTCCAGGATCTTTCCAGTTATTTCGTCAGACAATATTGGTCCAATTGGTCTGTAGTTTCCTGGATCTGTTGCCCCTCTTCTTTGAAAATGGGAGCCACATCAGCTCTTTTCCAGTTTTCTGGAGTTCTCCAGTACTCCAGGATCTATGAAAGCTATGATTCAATGTTCCAAGATCAAATCTACCAGCTCCTTCAGAACTCTGTGATATAATCCATCTAGTCCTGGTGATTTGAACTCATCTAGAGTGGACAACTGTTCTCTTACCTTTTTCTTATTTATTTTAATTTACATTCCTAGTCTGTCTTCTATGGTTAGGTATATTTTTGATAGATAATTAACTTACCTGACACATTAATTTTGGTAGATAGGTAAGTAATCTGCATGACACAAGAAATCTGAATGACTGATTGAATTAGTTAACATTCTCTGGGTTCTTTTGGTTGGAATCGATTAGATTGGTTTTGAAAATGTGCATGAGACTCCAGCCCCACATTCTGGTTAAACGTATTGTGCAAATATAACCTTACAATAATACTCTTCTCCTAGTTGCTTTGTGTTTCTTTGGTGCCCAGTTTCACACTAACTTAAAATTTGTTCTGAAATTGTCTTATGCATCCATATCTTATGCGGACATAATGTCTTATGTCACACTTATACATGAGAAGGAAACTGTTCTACATGCAGTAATATAGTTTCCAATTAGTTTGTTCCTATAAAATGTCACATTGATCTTAGTTTCCTGATTGACCAACTTTTTGCACAGAACTCAGTTATAACTTGTAAGCTCTGAAAGAGTCCTTCAGGACTGAAAGCCCAACAGCACTGAAACATCAATGCACTTTGGAGTTTTTAAGTAAAGGCTTTCATCTTCTACAAAGTCTTTTTCAGGCTATCATTGACATTCAGTTCCCAGCTCTAACAACAAAAAGATTGATTTATAAACCCTATTATCATTGTGTTCTGTCCCCCTGGTGCTTCCAGAGACTTTGTGCAGAAGAAAACTAAAGAGTAAATGTGGACAGGAAAAAGCATTTTGCCTAGTATGGAGAAAATTGATTACAAATTCCCTTTTCAACTGGAAGAACATTTCTTCACAATTCAAATAGCCTCAGGGGTTTCTCTAGAGAAACCCCAGCTGGAAGTCTGAATAGATGGTAGATAAGGGCAGTATACCACAGATCATAAATCCATCACTAATATAAAGGCTGCAGATAGGTTTCCATTTCAACAGCTTTGGCCAAAAAAATAGAATGCTCTTCCCCATTTTTCTTTAAAACTGTTCTGTACTAAATATATTACCTTCTATGCTTATGTTCTTAAAAGTGAGGAACTATTAATGCTGCATACCATGCAATGTGTTGGAAAACTTAGAGCAGGAACAATTTAGAAAATGAGAGTTTAGTTTAGTGGATCTATAAAGTCAGATATATTGTATAAGGTTAAGGCCGTGTCACACTGCACCAACGGATGCAAAGAGAAAGTAAAACGGACAAAAAAGCTTGCCATCCATTTTCGAAACGCAATGTACTCACTGCTCCGTTCTGCTTCCTCTCTTATCGTCGCAATCCATTTATTGACGTTTAATCCGCTCCAAAATGTTTTTGGGCTGCCTAAAATTTTGCGCGGAAAATTATCCAGTTTCGTGCCAGTTCTGCACCGCTAGACGCAGACCGCTATGCATCCGCTAGCGCATCCGCTATAATCCGCTAGGTGTTGCGCTGCCACATATTACCGCGGAATTTGCATCCGCCCAGACGCAGGGTAGTGAAGTGAAATGGATGCAGAACGGATGCACAGAACGGATGCCTAGCGATGCAGAACGGAAACCAAAGCGTTTAATGGTTAAAAAACCGTTCGCAGAGGGGACCTAATCTCGATTCAGAGCGATGTCTAACCGGATGCCTAGAGGATGCTGAGGAATGCAAAGGGACACCTATACTGCCTCTAAAAAGGGGGGAGGCAACTCTCCTGCTCTCACTTGCAGACTACAGCCCAGCTTGCAGACTCTGCAGCCTTCATCAGACTCTTCCTCTTCCAACAGCATCCAGTCATGTCACGTGATTGCGACAAAATCCTTTCTGCAGCCCACATCCTTCTGCCACTGCAAAACCATCTACAGTCTCTTGTGAGCAGTACTACAGGAAGAAAAGGAGGCCCCGCAAAAAAAGTCTGGCTCCAAAGATGGTTTGCAGAAAAGAGCACAGTACGTACTTTATGAAAGCTGATGGTGGAAGCTCAGGAGCGATAGAACCTGGCGTTCCAGAATATGGAATATGCCTCAGCCATGGTTTGATGACTGGTGCAATCGCCTGAACCACGTCAGGTTGACAAAGACAACACACTTCCCGACCAGTCTGGAACTGGCTCAAGGTGAACTCACTATCTGCGCCACCTGGCCTCAGGGACCACCTACGGAGCATACAGCACGGCTGAGGTGCTGCCCCACACTCCATCAAGCTTTGTTGTCCAGAAGAATGGGTGTCAGGCCATCATAGAAAGAATACAAGGAGGACTCCTGCAGTAACCCCTCCATGAAGAAGGATGGAAGAGTGTTGCATAGAGCATGGTCATCCAAAGAAGTGGAATCCCTAAAACGCATTGGTGCCATCGCATGGAAGCACGGAGTGCGGCCTGCCAAAGCGCCAGCCAACTCACGTCCTCTTATCAAACTACCAATGGGCTTCTTCAGCATCATTCTCGCTTCGCCATGGTCCGATGCTGGATACAAATGATTCATGGCTTACCATCGATGCTTTCAGGCAACCCGCTCATCTTTTTGAAGATGCCAAGGTATTACAATGCAAGTCCGACTCAGGCGGGCTGGAAAGCACCTCATGTGTGGGCTTCCCAGATCCAAGAACCCGCTGCTCAACGACATCCAGCAATGATGTGCCCTACTTCATCGTGGGGGATGACGCTTTCCTAACAACCTAGCCTCATGAGGCCCTACAACACTCCAAATACCTACCGTGAAGAGAGGATCTTTAACTGCAGGCTGTCAGGGAAGACGGGTGGGAGAACTCCCTTTGGCATCTGGCAACAAGGTTCAGTACTTATAGCCAATGCCAGCATCACCCGACGAGGCATGAGGAGGATGTGGACAGTTTGCTGCATCCTGCACAATCTCATGCGTTACCCGCTACCTCGTCTTGCAGAACAGGCTTGTGGACTACCAAGGCATGGTGACATGGAGCCTGGGGAATGGAGGCAAGGGGCGAACCTTATAGACCACTGCGGGTGTTGCAAATGGCCCACAGAGCCTACGTGAGGCGAAGAAGCAGCGCAACCTCGCTGAAACAACTTGGTGCAACTCCCAGCTGGAGGCGGTGGAGTGGCAGACAGGATGGTGATGCTTAAAGGATGCTTCTTCAGCCTGTTCATCACACGGATGAGATTGTGCCATGTATGTTTGGTTGCCCTAACAATGACAGGGGTATTAATAAAGAGTTGTGCTTTGTGTTAAATGTGTCGGATCAATGCCTTACATTGTAATTATAAGCAAGGGCCATAGGGGTGGCATTGGGAGGGGGACCATCCAGTTCCTCTGGCTTGCCTGGAGGTTTATTAACATCCCATCCCACAGGTATCCTTCCCATCCAAGGTATCCTTCATCCCAGCATGGCAGCCTATTCTTACCCATCCACAGGATATCCCTTTCATCTCCAAGGTATCTGCCCATCCCACAGGTATCCTGCATCCACAGCTACCTTAACCCAATCCCAGCATGCAAAGAGCTACACATTTCTTAAAAGTTTTCCACCCAGACTTTATAGAAAAAATTAATGAAGCAAGTGTGTGAAACAAAGATAAACTTTATTAATAACAAACATGTAAAAGCAAATGACCAAGTCAATTGTTGTCCACATAAAGTCCACAAAATATCCATGGCAGCCAGTCTCTGGCACTCCTCTTGTCACTCGGAGGTGTGGCCAGTCTAAGGTGTTAGGGTGGCAGGTGCTGTGGAGGTGGTGTGCTGCAGTGCTGGTCTGAGGTGTTGCTGAATGTGCTGGCCCCGAGAGGACAAAGGGGACGGTTGTGTTGAGGAAGTCTCGGGAGCTGGCTCAGGCCCTGCGTGCTTGAGAGGTCCTTCATCCATGCAATGGGGTGTCAAGCCAGTACTGAGGACAGCATGTACTGAGGCCTCGGGCTTGGCTGTGGGACGGAAGGAAGGAGTAAGTGGTGTGGGGCTGCTGGTCTGCAGCGGGTCAGGGACTAGCATGGGTGGCATATTTTGGCGTGGCTGGCATCGGCTGATCATGATGGTGTCGCCGTGCTGTGCCTGTAATGTGGAAGGGCGTGCTTCTGTGCTGCTGACTCCGGGTAGCTGTAGACCCTGGTAGGTGAGGGGGTGGGGAAGTGCCTGGTATGGGGGCGACATCACCTGGGGTGGAGGAAGCAGACATGGACTGGGTGGGAGCACGGTTCATCTGGATTGGAGGGTTGTTAGCAGCGTGAATTGATCCTCATCCTTTCACACTGGTACTGGGGATCGCGATCGTCCTTGAGGGTCTGGTTGACGGTAATTGAGGAAGGCTTGTGCGGTTCGGAGGAGGAGGAATTCGATGGGGACGACATGAGAGTAGGAGATATATGGCTTGGTGCGGATGGTGTTCCTGATCTCCGAAACCAGGACAAATTTGTTGGCTGTGCCCTCCTGCCGTCTGGCTTTCTGCTTACTGTGGAGGCGGTAGGTGTGGTGGACTGCGGCTACGTGCGGCAGCGGTGAACTAAATTCCCTCTTCTCCCACACGCAGCAAAAGGGAGTCTAATCGTCTCCACCATGCTTTCCACACCTGCCCGGGGTCTTTCTCCGCCGTGGCAAACGCTCCAAAAGAAACCTGGCTGTGGAGACAGGACTGACTCTCGGCTAGAAAGGTACTGGGTCGCAGCAGGCTGCGGAGAGAGAGGGTAGAACAGATGGGTCCTTGGTGCTCTTCGGTGGCGGACCTCACCCTGCAGGAAGCTGCAATTGGCCATTACATAGTTTCCTCTCTGTCGCGTCAGCTTTAACGTGGCCTGGCCAGATTTTTTTGGAGGTGCAGCTTCCCGTACCAGTGGCATGTGCCTTCCACCAAGCCGAGGAGCACATCAGGTGTGTAGCCCAGACCTCTCCGCCCTGCTCTCCAAGCAGGGCCTGCCTTACCACTTGGTGTCCCTGTACAGCCGGTGTCCGCTTCCCGACAGATAGTCGTTTCTCCCTCAGCCACTCCAGCACCTCATCTCGTGTTCCTCCTCGAATGCAGTATTGCTCCTCTCCGTCCCTGCATACCGCCTCTTCCTCTCCTTTGCCAGACGCAGATGGGCTCATCAGAGGGGCTTTCCAGGTGGTAGGGGCTCGCTCCTCTCACACCAACAGCCAGCCAGTCAACATCATCAATCACCAGAGGATCATAATCAGGCATCACACAGGATCATAATCAGCAGGCAGCAGCACGGATCAGCAGCAGCAAGACCAGGATCCGCAAACAACAGCAGAGTAAGCACCAGCAGCAGGGTCAGCAAGCAGGAGGCACCAGCAGCAGCAGCAGCCGAGAGCGGACCAAGAGCACGAGCAGGACCCAGCAGACCAGGGACAGCTTCAGCAGAGTACGCAGCAAGAAGCACCACTGCCTAGGAGCAGCTTCAGCGCAAGAAGCTCCAGCAAATAGAATAGCGATCCCTAAGCAGCAAAGCCCAGCGAAGATGAGTCAGGGCCAGGGGAGGGATGAGGGATGGCTCTGTCTCTTGCAGGGAATGGTGGCCAGGTTACCTGAGGTTGCACTCTATTCTTTCCCCCAAGATGGTTGTGGGGTTTGCTGGGCTGGGCAGGAAAGGCTTGGCAGAAGGCTTGGCAGGCACGGCAAAGGCTGGAAGGAAGGCTGGCAGGAAGGCTGGAAGGAAGGCAAAGGACCAAGGCCTGGCAGACGCAGACTGGCTGGCAATGGGAGGCTGGAGGCAGGCTGCAGCAAGCGTGGAAGGGAGGGCTGCCCAGGAGGCGGCAGGAGGAAGGGGCTGGAAGGGAGCTGGCAGGGAGGCTGACGGACAGGCTGCCCGGCTGGAGGAGCTGGGAAGGCAGGCTGGGCAGGCAGGCTGGAAGGAGGTGCTGGCTCCCAGGAGGCTGGGAGGCAGGCTGGGAGGCAGCTGGCAGGGAGGCTGGCAGCAAGGCTGGCAGAAAGGCTGGAAGGCACGACATGGCAGGCAAGACTGGAGGATAAATGAAGCAGCAGGTTCTTTGCCTCGGAATGCTGGCCACGTGCGATGCTGCTTCACCTTATATCTGGGGGGTTGCGCAATAATCCCCCCTTCGCATTTCGCAATTAACTCCAGGCATTCCTGTTCTGCTTCCGCTGTGGAAATCCGCTAGCTTCACGCTGTGCATCTGCCGCTTCATCCGTGTGGGCATACCCATCTGTATCTGCATCCCGTTTTTTTCCATTCCGCGTCCCGCTTCTAGTGAGCGTAGCGGAGGGACCCGATGGGGGAGATAAGGAAGTGGCGGGAGTGGGATGGTGGCCCCGAACTAGCGGATGCGCCATCCGCTGGCTTCCCGTTTCCGCATCTATCGCTTTGCTCACCTGCGTCCTCGCCGCGTCCGTGTTATCCACTTCAATTATGCAATTTTTTCACCCTTTTTGAGCGCGGAAACAACCGGATGCAAATTTTTCTCTCGTACCGTTTGATGTCCTTTTTTGGATCGTTGGGTCCAGTTGGGCAGTGTGACACGGCCTTTCGGATTCATCAGCAGGGATTTCTGTGCTTGGTTTCATAAATTATGTAGAGAAAACTCTACATTTTGAACAACTAATAATCTATTTAGTAATAGCAATAGCACTTAGACTTATATACCACTTCAAAGTTCTTTACTGTCCTCTAAGTGTAATGCTTTATTACTGTCATTTATGTTTCTTTGCAAATGCAGAAGTATTGATACATATTTTTGTTTCAAAAGTGGAAATTACTTACAATTGCTCCATTTTTATTTTTGATTTTATATTGAGGCTTAAGGGGGTGAATAAATAAAAAAATTCAGTTAGAACCCAGTTATTCAGAGCTTCAGAGATATGTCAACTCTGAGCTTTGAATAGTCAACATATTTTGAGAAAGAATAAATCTCTTCTGGTATGGCTTGCTAAATTTTTATAGACAAGTGTTTCATACTAAAACTACATATTATCATATCAACATAATTAAACAGACAGGCGATATTAAGAAAGTTATTAATTATGTTCTATTTGTTTTGAAACTCTGGAATGTAACAAGTGTGGAAAGTATTTTATTTTAATAATCAATAATAATAATAGGAGATTCTTTATTCCAAACAACTTTATTTCTCTATCTCAGCTATCCCTTATTCATTGATACAAATCCATGATTTACTGAGACTGAAAGCTATGGGAAATACATTATAACTATAGATTGTGAAACTGCACCTCTGCAAAGCTATCAACTGATAATAGCAAAACCAAGTACCAAACCAAGAACCTCAGCAACAGTAATTAACCAAAGAACCTGTTCAGTCAAACTTCCCCACACCAACAAATAGGCTGTCCTGACACCATCTGGGGAACATAGGTAAACCTATGGCACAGTTGTGTTTTTGTATGTCTTAAGAAGTTTCTTGGATGAGAAGCAAAATGTCTTCAAAGAAAAAAGAAAGTCCAGTTACGTCTTGAAAAAGCACCTTTGGGAAAATCATGACCTGGATGACTGAGAATCTCTGTAGATGTCTAACTTTTCTTGTGATTTAAACACAGTATTATATGCATAAAAATATAGTATTGTGTGCATAACCATAGAATGATACGAAGCAGGTCTTGGCTGGAGGAAGTTTACTAGTTATCTTTTTCAGGTACTTTAGAAATAATGAACTCTCTTTGAATATGATTGTCGAGTCACTTGCTAATCAGAAAGTTAGGTGATACTTTGTTAAAGTATATGCTAAAATCAGGATATATGTTGTCTATAGCTTTATAGACTAATACTATTACTGTAGATAGGGCCAGATAGCTCATGGACAACAAAGGCCTTGTGACCACTCAACAATTAAATTTTGCACTTTCCACATTATCTTCAGGTGTAATTCACAAAGAATGTACTGTAGTAGCATATATGTCAGCCCAACAAGGTAAATGAGATTAAGAAATCAAGGTCAGGACTGCTTTTATTGTAATGGTTATACTAACAGAATTTTACAAGTTTGAATGTGTTTGAATATGTTTCCCCCTCACTTTATCTTCATGTGAATTAGGAAGAGGCTTCTATGAGACATTTACTCAAACCAATTTTCTGGATTGGACTCAAGTCCCTCTTTATTTACTATTGCTTGCTAGTGACTCTTCCTCCTTTCTTTCAAGACTTTCCCTTATTCTGTTGACAATATGACAATCATCCAGACATGAGCATTATTAGAATTCACTTAGGCGTGGTAGTTCCAGTTCTAGTAGAATAATAGCTGATGCACCAGCTGGAACTTACCCACAGATGTTTCTTCCAAACTGTTCTTTTAATAATAGACTGAAATCAAAAGGAGACCTCTGCTAACTTAAATAACCAGCTGTGCATGGAATCATAATTGTATTCAGTTTCACTTTATTGCCTTTCATAATTTCCTTCAAAGAACTGCCAACTACCTGCCCAGCCCCTCTTGATAAAGATGGAAAAAAGGAAATACTCTCATTCAATTCCAAATTTCTTGACAGCTGCTCCAAGAGCTTACTTAATTCAGATATTGAAAAATAAGGGAGAAAGATCTGAGCCCTTTTAGACTGTGCCATGCGATTGAACAGAAAGCTCTCAAAATCACTCTCTGATGGTGTCCTACAGGTTGTAATGGAACAACAAAAACACACCTGAATCATCAAATTGTTGCAGTAATATTACATCATGACCAATAATGTCAAAGTTCTTGGAAAGTTCCAGCAGAATCACAATGTAGAACTCACCGTGTCTCATAGTAAAGCTCAACCATCAGTGCAACCAAGTTTTCTTTAATACTCAAGCCAAACTGAAACAGATTTACAGAGTTGGATGGAACCTTGTAGGTCATCTTGTCCAACCCCCCCCCCCCCCANTATTCCTTGTTTGGCCTTCAGGTGCCTTGAAAATAGCTTGACTTCCTCCTCTCTGTGGCAGCTCCTCAGATAATGGAACACTGTTATTATGCCTCCCCAGTCCTTCTCTTCACTTGACTAGCTATGCCCACTTCCTGAAACCGTTTTTCATATGTTTTAGTCTCTAGTACCCTAATCATCCTGTTTGCTCTTCTCTGTACTTTTTCTAGAGTCTTAACATCTTTTTTATAGTGTGGTGACCAAAACTGGATGCAGTATTCCAAGCATGCTCTTACCAAGGTTTTATAGAATGGTATTAGTATCTCACTTGATCTTGATTGTATCCCTCTGTTAATGCAGCTTAGCCAATTACATTGGCTTTTTTGGCTGCCACTGCACACTGCAAGCTCATATTTAGCTGGTTGTTTACTAAGACTCCAAGATACCTCTCAAAATTACTGCTATTAAGTCTGGTTTCACCCAGTCTATATGTGTACTTGTAGCTTTTCTTGCCTACGTGTTAAGACTTTACTTTTCTCTACATTGAATTTAATTTTGTTACATAGGGCTCAGTGTTCATATCTGTCAAGATCCATCTGGATCTTGAGCCTATCATCTAGGGTGTTGGGTATTCCTACCAGGTTAGTATCATCTGCAAATTTGTTAAGTTCTCCATCTATTCCCTCATCTAAGTCATTTATGAAGATATTGAAGAATACTGGGCCTAAGATGGAACCTTGTGGTACCCCACTGTTTACTTTCCTCCATTAAGGACTACTCGTTGAGTATGGTTTGTCAGCCAGTTACAAATCCATCTGGTGGTGAAGCTAGCTATCTCACTTTTAGCTACCATACCAAGAAGTAGGTTGCGGTATACTTTGTTGAATGCCTGCTAAGTCTAAGTATATTATGCCTACAGTTTATTAATTTAGTCATTATGTTGAAGAATGAAATAAGTTTGGTATGACATGATCTCTTTTTAACAAACCCGTGCTGACTGTTAGTTATTACTTTACTCGTTTCTAGATGTTGGCGATCTGTTTTTTTGTATTGTTATCTTTTCCAGTATCTTCCTGGGTATTGATGTAAGGCCATTTTAGATTTAGATAATTAGCTTTTTTCAAATTGGATGTCACCATTCACTATTCACCTTGCAAAAATGTTGAAGACTAACAGCATTTCAAAGACTAATGAGCATTTCAAGACAAAAATATATGATCTAGCTCAGGGGTCTCCAACCTTGGCAACTTTAAGCCTGAAGGACTTCATGGGAGTTGAAATCTTCCAGGCTTAAAGTTGCCAGGACTGAAGACCCCTGGACTAGCTTACCATAAATTACAACAATTCAAATTAAATGTTTGGAAATAATGTATCCTATAAAATTACGATTCATGAAACACTCAGTAGAACTCAAATACACAACTTCTCTCCAGAACCTGATTTGTTATAGAAACAGATTTAATTTTTGCCCATTAAGCAACCATTTAACTTGTCCAATTTACATGAATTAGTAATACATGCCAAAGCCTACTTACCGTTCTGGCATCCCACAGAGATAAAGTCTTATCTGCAGAGCTGGTGAGAATAATATTGGAGAAAGGAAAGAACTCGATGCTGTTTACTGAATCCTTGTGGCCGCGCAAGGTATACCTGCATCGTTCACTGTAAAGTAACGCAATTAAATATCTTGAGCAATTGTGAAATGAATTAACAAAATCAAAGGACAACGTGAGTCGGCATCAACAAAGCTCAAATGGACAATAAATTTCTCCCCAATATTTATATTCAATTATTTATTAAATGTTAGAAACATTATAATAAAAAGTTCTTGAAAGACATTACATATTAATAATGTAGCAGCTAATACAGAAGTAGGATTCAGCTGGTTCGGACTGGTTCAGGCAAACTGGTTAAGATTTTGCACAGTTCAGAGAATCGGCTAAGTGCACTATTGGCTGCCCCCCCGCCCCTCCCAGTCACCCCAACTTGCCTCGCCCGCCTTGGCATCATAGCAGCTGCTGCTCTCTGGCACCCTTGCTCGCTAGCTGACTTGCCTTGGCCATATGGTACCTGTGGCCCAGCCCACTTGTCTGCCTTTGCCCGGCCTCTTTGCCAGCCTGAACCGAGGCAGAAGCCACTGCCTCTTTGCTGGCCTGAACCTAGGTGGCAACCATTGCCTGTTTGCCACTGCAAAGTGTCTCCAGTCGCCACTTCTTTGCCAGCACAAGGGGTCTTCAGCCACCATCTCTTTGCTAGTGCAAGCAGCCTCCAGCCGCCGCCTCTTTGCTGGTGTAAGCAGCTGCCAGCCTCCATTTCTTTGCTGGCCTGAACCAAGGCAGCAGCTGCTGCCTCTTAGCTAGTGTGTGGAGCCTCCAGCCACCATCTCTTTGCTGGCCTGAACTGAGGCGCTGGAAAGGAGTGGTGGCTGGAGGCCCCTCATGCTGGGAAAGTGGCAGCAGAGGCCCATTGTGCTGGGAAAGAGGTAGCAGAAGCAGGCCAGTGTCTTGGGGTGGAGCTGTGCCCAGCTGCACCAACAAAGGCTGGAAGTAGCCGCCCACCGTTTCCTGCTGCAAAAATATTTTTTAAAAACCTGTCAGGCAGCTAGACCCAGCAAGAGATGAGGTGTCAGAGAATCACTATTGCTGTTGCTGTTGCTGCACAAAGCAAAGTCCAATGCTCCAACCACTGCTGCTTTGGTCCGTTTGTGCCGCCCCACCTTGCCATGAGTGACATCAAATTGGTCATGCCCACTCAGTCACATGCCCTCCTCCTGGCCATGCCCACCCAGTCATTAGAACCAGTTGTTAAATTAGATGGATCCTACTACTGAGCTAATACATATGATAAATTGATATAAACAATGTTCTTAAATAAATATTACAATAAATATTGTTAAAATAAATATTGAAAGGACTCAATAAACAGGCAAAAATGCCAAACCCAGTCTGAACATATGGCTGACTGTGCAAATAACAACAACAATGATAATCTCCCAGTGAGGCACTACCTTGAAGTGGTTGTGGGGCTTGTGTGCTCTGAGGAAGATGAGAGCCATGCCAGAGGTTCAACCATACTAGACAGGTCTCATCAGAGAAGTCAGATTCAAAGTGTCACTCCC
The DNA here is from genome assembly GCA_004320025.1 of Laticauda laticaudata. NCBI lineage: Eukaryota > Metazoa > Chordata > Lepidosauria > Squamata > Elapidae > Laticauda > Laticauda laticaudata. The sequence continues at coordinate 11,616 of BHFT01000237.1, read as the reverse complement.
ATGAAAAATATGGTGAGACATAAATTTCAGAAAGCCATATTGGCTCAGATGTCAACCAAGGTCCACACTAGATGTTGGAGTTCCTGGATATCTGGTGAAAAATGGACTACATGTCTCAGCTGAGCAACCAGGGCCAGCAGCTACAGAATTACTGGAAGAAAAGGTCTTTGCCAGATTGAAATCAAAGAAATAATGATCTGCTATTACAAAGCAAGAAGAGGACATTTGAAATGAATGCACCAGTTCTGGAAAGAACAACATTCAGAATCAGAAATAAAAGAACAGAGGTTAGCAGATCAACATCAATTTATAATACAAAATATTCACAGATGCAGAATTAGATGAACTGCAAAGATTCATCCGGGGCAAAAAAAATCAAAAACTTGCCAGAAGTAACTCAGAATAGAGAAGCAAACCAGGAGGAGTTGGTAGTAGAGGAGTCCAGCAGAGATATACAATTGTTTTCATTTGGAAACCAGGAACCCACTCCTCTGCTTCATGAAGAACAAAGTTCTAACTAAAGAAGTAAAAGAATTGAAACAAAAAAATAACTGAACATTTAGAACAGCACAAAAACACCAAAATAAGGCTGTTTCAGTGGTGGTATTCAGCCGGTTCGCATCAAATCGGGCGAACCGGTAGCAAGAATTTGGCATGGGTCACTGAACCGGTAGTAAGTTCTGGCTGGCCACACCCCCACCCGGTTGCTCTCCTACCCGATGCTCGCTCACCCCGCCCGCCTGGCTGACATTCACCTCAGGTATTTCTTTCTTTTTTTTTCCTCCTGATAATCAACTGCAGATAAGATCAGTTGTGCCGGGATTTCCTTTGCTGAGGCCCAGGAAGGCAAAAAATGGAGTGAGGAGCTCAGCCCCCCCTCCATTTTTTGCCTTCTAGAGCCCCAGAGGAGCCTTAGGGGAGCAAAAACGTCCCCCAGAGGCTTCTCTGAGGCTAGGAAGCTCCCAAAATGGAGCTCGGAGGGGTGCTCTGTTCCTTTTCTTCCAGAGCCCCAGAGGAGCCTTAGGGGAGCAAAAACGCCCCCCCCAGAGGCTTCTCTGAGGCTAGGAAGCTCCCAAAATGGAACTTGGAGAGGTGCCGTGTGTCCCTCCCGTGCTCTGTTCCTTTTCTTCCTGAGCCCCAGAGGAGCCTTAGGAGAGCAAACCCCCCCCAGAGGCTCTTCTGTGGCTAAGAAGCTCCCCAAAATGGGTGGGGGCTGCAAAAAAGCCACGCCCACCCAGTCACATGGTCACACCCACCAAGCCACACCCACAGAACCGATAGTAAAAGATTTTGAATCCCACCATTGCTCCCAATCATATGAACCAGGGGATATACAGATTTCATCAAAATGATGAGTCGTGTGACACTGTTGTCATGATGAAAGCTCCTCTGCATTCAAATAGAGGACCAATGTGTTTGACAAATGATATGCCTTATTTTACCAGCAAGGCAAGTAATTTCAATCAGTACTCTTTAATTCAATTAACATTTCTATAATTTTTGTTCTGCTTCTTTTGTGTGTTGGTGGGTGAGTGTAGTCTCTGCATGTATACATCCACATGTAGAAGTGTGTCACATCCATACATCTGCTGAGATTAAAAAAAATATTCAGGAATACCTGTAGTTACAGTTTCAATTGCCTGTTCTAGCTGATGTACATATCAGTCGAGCAAGTGGGCTATGTGCAAGGCTTATACGTATGTTTGACTATAGTTCATAGTTCATAGGTAATCTGCTTAGATGTGGCAGACTTTCAACAGGGAAATACCTTGTGGGGGCACATTGATCCTTGATAAAACATGAAAACAGCTAATTGGTCTCAGCTGGCCAATCAGTCTTGCTAACTGTGGCTATCCTGCCATTGATAAATGAGTGAAACCAAATGGCAAGTTATTCATCTTGTTAAAATGGGACATTGTCATGTTTTGTGGCAAAGTTCTAAAAAGGAAATGTGCTTGAATATCCAACTAAACAAAGTGCCTCTTTGGAAATTGACATAACCTTAGTATTAAAGAAAGAAAGAAAGAAAGAAAGAAAGAAAGAAAGAAAGAAAGAAAGAAAGAAAGAAAGAAAGAAAGCCCACTTTTGGACCCTAATATGGGAAGGGTAAGTTACTTTACAATAAAGTACAGGAGATGTGCATTCAAAGAGGGTGTCTAAAACAGGTAGTTATCTGGATATGGGCAAGATACTTTGCAAGTGACAACCCTAGGAGCTAGGAACCAGGAAATGTTGCAGAGGAGAAGGATAAGAGCCCTTATTCATGGTACATACTGTAGACTCCCAAACTTCTAATTGCAAAACATAGGGTCACATTATACCTGAATGCACTATACCCATGAGGGTGGGATTTAGATACATTTCTCTAATTCCACTAATGTTCAAAAACATTATTGAAGCAATAAAGCTTTTAAAAAGTAAATATCCTGGAATATAAAACAATGTCTCTCAAAAAAAGATTAGACTGAAATTACAATATTTGCCTCTTTTACTATAGTCTCAACAGATTTTTTTTAAAATAACATTTTAGGGAAACCACATTCTTTCTTTTAGATAAATGCATTCAGTTACATAAAATTAGTTAAACAAAGTCCCATCTTATATCACCTCTTGGAATATTTCATCAAAAGTATGAATAAACAAAATAATCTTAAATTCTTTGTCCTGTATTCCAGGGCAAAGTACACAACTTACTTAATTACTTATTATTAACCATGTGATATTAATACTATTATTATTCATTAATTTACAGTCAGAGATCAAACCAATTACATTCTATGAAAATTAAGAAGCCTTCCTTCTGATCATAGGAAAAGTATACAAAGGATCAATCTACTTAAAAAATGAAACATGTTTTTAAGAGTCAGTCATATAAATTATTTCGGGGCAAATAAAGAAGGAGGATAGATCACTACAATTATTCTTAGCTTCACAATCTAGGGCTGTAAACCATCATTATAAGTCAACCTAAAGTTTTATATCTGCACAACCAAATGAGTGCCATTATTCATATATGGTAGTTCAACCTAAAACAACAAAAAACATGGAAAATTATGGTATTTTAAAGTATATTACTAAAATAAAACACAAGGTGTAAAAGTACATGAGATACTTACAAAAGGCTACATCAAATACATCAAAAGCAATTTACGGCTTCCGGTTTGAACTTCTTTGGCAACAGACCGAAACCTCATCTCTCTGAGGCTTCAATCCATGCTCACCACTGGAGCACCCCGAGCCGGCTTGTTTCACAGCTAAGCCACCCCGTAGAAGTGGTGAAGAAGGGGGAGACTGCCTGCAGGGTTGAGGAGAGCCGCATCTCTCCTCCCCAGCTGGCCATTACTCCCGAAGGCGTGTTGCCAGCGGTGAGTGCAGAATGGCCACCACAAATGAAGAAACTTTGACTGCCGAAAAGAAAAGCAGGGAGCGATGATAAGAAGAGCAAAGTTTTGGGCTTGCACTGGTCGTCCAAACAGCCAAAAGCCAACACAATTAAGTACCCTCGGAATTTAAAACTTAACACGTTGCTTTCCCAAAAGCAAGATTTTGAATGCATGCGAGGAGAGAAGAGAAGCGGAAAGCGATTAGTTTTTTTTTTAATTCCCTTCCTTATACTGACAGGTAAGAGACTTAAGCAAAGAAATTGGGCAAAAAAAAATCCACTCATTGACATAATGACATCAAGCTGAAAAAGAAAGATATAAAAGCTCAAGGGATAATAAAGCATTCCTGGACAATTTAAAGAGCTTTTAAAACAAAAGCCCTGCAAAGCGAGAAAAAAAAGAAATAGAAGCGCCAGATCGGAAAAAATGGAAGGAGACTGCCTGCGGAATTAAGGAATGGAAGTGTAATTAAAAAGGAACTTAACAGTGCAAATTTTAACAAGCGATTCCTCAAATGATACATTTAAATGGCAAACTTGCAAAACAAAACAAATAGAACCCCAAAGCAGGAGAAAAGTGAAAAAAAGAAGCAAGAGGAGAATACAGCCTTGGATATTTGGAATCTCCTTGGCTGACTTTTGCGTTTTTTTGCATCTAGAATGACTAAAATTAACTGGGATTGGCTTGTTCACAAAACTTTTTAAAAACATTGTATCCTCTTGGAAGAACTGAAAACATAGAAAACTGAAAAAATGGAAAGAAGATGCACAAGAAGCCGGCAGAGAATTCTTCCTTTCAGTTTCACATTCTTAGAAATAGAGATCTCGAACTATGAAGATAACAAAAATGCTTGCCCAGAAGCAAGAACGACGCGGTAAACAAAGAAGAAGCCATCTTTAATGATAAATAATTTTAAGTACTCGGGGGGCCAAAAAAGAAAAGGGGCTGGGAAAGAGCAGTGCAAAGCCGGTTTTAAAGATAAAAAAAAACAACCAAAAAGAAGCGACCAATTTGAAAGATAAGTAAGAAAGCAACAGAAAGGGGATTTACAGTATGAGCAGACATTAAAAGATTAAGACACGAGGGCGCTAAAAAGGCGTAGAGCGGAGAAGAAAGCAGGGGGAAAGCAAAAAGCCCCAATGGAAATGAAGTTGTAAAACGACAGAAACAAGAAATGGACAAACAGGCGAAAAATGATAAAGGATGGTAACCATAAGTTTTGTTTAGCAGATATATGTGCGTGAAACATGTTAATTTGTAAAAGGGATTCTGCAAAGTACATAACGGACTAGCATTAGCCTCTAATTATCAAATAGGACATAAAATTTTTTTAGAAAATATGCTGATGGTAAAATAGATAAATAACAGTTTTCGATATTCGAATAGCATGTACCTTGTGGGGATGTTGCCCTAATAAATAAATTGAATTAAAATGCCATTTGAGAGAATTAAAAGAGACAAACATTTTTAATTATTAGTAAATGATTTAAATAAAGAAATATAAGTAAGAATACTAAACGGAACGAAAAAAGAATTAACCATGGAAAGTTCTATAAGTGTTCCCAAGGAAGTATGATATTCAATTGAAAGAATGTGTAAATGATTATAGATTTTTAATGATATTATATAATAAGCAATTGATATAAATGGAATGTATGTTTTTATTTGTCACTATATTAATAATCTTATTCTCTTTTTAAGAGATATAGTGTCTTATTTTAAGAATGCTCCCAAACAGAACCGATTGGGAAAGTTGATGTATTGTATATTGAATGCTTATAATCTAAGAGTTTATAATTGAAGCCTTAAATAAGTATTGAATGGATAAAATTATAAGGATATAAAAGCGCGTCATACTCTAATTGGCGTAACTAAGGGAAAAAATTGCTTAATAAGACAAGATTAATAAGAATTGCTAACAGGGACAGACAAAAGTATATATATGTATGTGATTTTGAAATGCAGATGAGATAATTAAAATAAGCTTAGAAAATTAAAAGGAGGGAGAAAACTAGTATCCTAAAAATATAAAATGGTAATAAGATATGAGGAAATAGAAGTCAATATACGAATGAGAATGAAATTGACGGTTTGTGTGTCTGTGTGAAGAAGTGATAACTGGGACCCAAATCGCTGATTTTCAAAAAAGATGTTTTATTTGTATTTTGTTTTTGTGAAAACCCAAATAAAATTAAAAAAAAGCAATTTACACTAGAGAAAATCAGGAGGAATTAAGGTACCTTACACAGTATTGTTCTGCATGGAATATTGAGTTCATTAAATGGGCAGTAATCTTTCATGACAATCAAAATGCCCTTTGCAAAGTAATGGTTTTTATAAAGCAATATGATACAATAAATCATTGGATGGGTGATGTACAGCAACCTACGCTCTTGAGTTCTAATTCCTTTCGCAATTAAGTAGTTCTGACTTCTCTCAAACTAATCTATGCCTGCTATTTAACTGGGGAATCAAGGCAGGACAGGGGTATTGGATAAAGAGTCTGAATTCTGATCCATTCTTGCTCTGTTCTGCATTTACTTCAGAAGTGATTTGCTACTGCCTATAAATGATTGGCCTAAGATCAGCCAGCTGAATTTATGCCTAAGGCAGGACTAGAAGCAGAGGTGGTATTCAGCAGGTTCTGACCAATTCTGGAGAATCGGTAGCGGAAATTATGAGTAGTTCGGAAAGCTGGCAAATACTACCTCTGACTGGAGATTTTATGGTATCCTTCCCCTTTCATGCCCACCAAGTCACAGAACCGGTAGTAAAAAAATTTGAATCCCACCACTGACTAGAAGTCATGGTTTTCTGGTTTCTAACCTGATGCCTTAACCATTACAGTAAAGCTGTTCTCTACATTATTGTTTATTTTGTCTAAAAATACCTTTTCTCCCCATTTAAATTGACACATATAAAAACATAAACAGATTATAAACATTCACATACCTGTTCAGGTCCCAGACTTTGCTTGTTTCATCCATAGAGGCAGATGCCACAAAATCACCACATGAATGCCAAGAACAATCCAACACTGCATAGCTATGACCTTCTAGTTTCAGAATGCATCCACCCTTTGTGAAGTCCCATACACGAACTGTTTTGTCTCCACTTGAAGTAACAAGTTTGGATCCACTGTAATTAAAAAACATAAATCTGATTTAGAACTTTAAGAAAGTTCTAACACAGCTGCTTAATTAAATTTCCCAAGTCAATATGATGAAAATCTACAATTTTCATACTACTACTACTACTACTACTACTACTACTACTACTACTACTACTNCTATTATTATTATTATTATTATTATTGTCAAATGCTTGAAGAAATGTAATACTTTATATTTCTACTATAAAATAGAAATATAAAGTATTATATTTCTGTAATGGAGTATACTGTTGATTGGAAGCTGTGGGAAAGATTGCCTAATCCTCTTTAAGTACTACATTAAAGACAAAGCAGAGTAAGGGGCAAATGGAAGAGGATGGAAGAGGAATTCAGCTTACAGATCCCAGTAATAAATAGAAGACTGTTTCCATTTTTAAAAGTTAGGCTTTCAAAAATGAGAGTTTTTTTCCTACTGGAAATGTGTAATAGATTAAACCAAGCACATACACACATAACTTAATGTTTAAAAATTATTTCCATTATAGTATTACATTCTTAAAACATCAGCACTTTTCTGAAAATTATTTGTTTGACAAATTGGAAAAATAAAGAAAAAATGCAAATCTGCATGAATTACTATTGTTACATAAGATAATTCATATAGGGGTTTTATAAAAATCTGATTTAAAAAGAAGTTTAATCAAATGTCTGATTTAAGAAGAATGTATTTATTCTCTTTATATGCCACCTGACTCCAGGTAGTTTACAATATAGATAAAATGCCAATAAAATAATAAATAAATAATAAAAATAATAAAATCCATTCATAGAACAAATAATAAGTAAATATTAAAAACAACAAATAAGTCCATTGCTGACTTAAATGTAATTAAGCATTTTAATGATAATTCAATCAATCAATCAATATGCTCTCTGAAAGAGGACTCTTTTAATCATCATCTGAAACATTGCCACATAGGGCATACCTAAATATTGGTCGGGGTGGAAGAGAAGTTGTTCAGATATTTAGGTCCCAATCGCCCTGCTTTCTTTTATGATGAATTGCCCGAGCTTCATCTTCCTATGATATCATGTAAGTTAAGCATTGAGAAAATAATTCTGACCTTTTTAATTGGTCCTCAAGGCTTACTGGCAATCAGTGCAATTCCCACATAACAGGGGCTATTTTGATAAACAAGTTAATACCAGTCACCAAGTGGGTCAACATGCTCTGTCTCAAACAATATACAAGAACTCACTTGTTCCTATAACTACTTCAAACTACTCCAGTATCACCATACTCTACAGCACTATCTCATAAGTAACTATTTTCCCTTTATTCCATTTATTAACTATTATTCTTAAAGTTTTACTCTCAAGGCATTATAAGAATTATGTGTGCAGACTTCCGGTTTGCAGGGCTTCGGCGACAGTAGGAATCTGCAATCTTGCGTGGTTTCTGCTTGTGCTCACTGCTGGAATGCCCCGAGCCAGCTGGCTTCAGTGCTAAAGCCACCCCGTAGAGGTGGCTGAAGATAGGGGAGACCCGGAAGGGTTCAAGAGGAGCTGCATCTCCTCTCCCCAGCTGGCTTAACTCCCTTTTCCGAAGGCGGTAAGAGCGGCAGTCAGAAATGGCCGCCACAAAAGAAATGGCGCCACAAAGCAAGCACTCATCTGGAAAAGAATGTGCAGGAGGAAGCTAAAAGGTGAAAGCTTTTGCTGACCAGGAAAAGAAGCAACATTCAAGAATTTCCTGGAATTCTAGATTTTTTAAAAAAAGATACATCGCTCCAAAGAAATCTAGAGGAGCGAATGAAAGTGAAAAGGAAAAGTTTGTTTTTTCTCACTCTCCTTCCTTACGGTGACAGCATGATGAATGAGAAATCGGAAAAACCTGCTTTTGGAATCAACAGGCTTAATTAAACTGGAAATTTAAAGTCAAGGGGACATTAAAATTTTCTGATCACTGTAAAAAACTTATTTTTTTCTTTGCTATAAAGTGGGAAGGGAGAGGAAAACAATAAGAGTAAGATTTGGCTGGAGGAGACTGCTTGGAATCTAAAAGATTAAAACTAAATTGTAACAGACTTCTAAAAGATACATTTTTAATGTGGACTTTTGTAACTGAATTGCAACCCCAGGGAAGAGAAAGTGAAAAAAAGAGAAGTGCTTAAATGAAACAGTCCTGTTGTGTATTTGGGACTACTTAGTGACTTTGGGACTCTTGAAAATTATATTGAAGGATTAAAAAACATTTTGGAGTGCGTTGTTTAAATTTTTTTACAATTGCATCACTTGTGATGAGACTGAAAATGGACACTTCAAAAAATATAAAGAAAAAGCGAACAAGAAGAAGAAGGGTTCTTTTCGCTCCGTTATTTTCACTTTTTAGAAATGGCGATTCTACTTATGAGAAACTACAAGAACAAGAAGATTGGGACAAAGAAGAAGCCATCTTTAAATGAACAAGTAACTTTATCTGGGGGGGGGGAAGCGCGGAAAGGGGGGAAAGGAGAATCGAGAATTTAAGCACCCAAAAAACAACCAGAAAAGGCAAAATAACGGTGAAAAGTAGATATAATGTTAGAAAGCAACAGAAAAGGGAATACAGAAGGAGGAAATGAAGATGAAGAGACAAGAGTGGTAAAAAGGGTAGAGTGGAGAAGCAAGGGAGGAAGGAAAGGGAAGAGAAGTTACAAAGGTTTGAAACAAGACATAAAGAAACAGGACTTATTTAGAGATAATGGGTACAAAATATAAACTGAAAAGAGATTCGGCAAAAGTTACATGAGACTGTATTGTTGTATTTGTATGTAGAAATCATGTTAGAAATTTGCGAACAAACACCTATGATTATTAAAACTGGATAATAATATTCAATGTAATTTAATGATTTTTTTTTCTTTTTTTGAACAAAATAAATGAAATGAAATATGAGCAAGAATTGAAGTTAAGAAAGAATGGAACACTTTAATAACATATATCTTAAAATATAAGTGGAAATGGGCGGGAAGATAACTACGTAAAATTTATGTGTTCCCATAGAAACATGATACCTATCTGAAAAGGAATATATAAAATGTTTAAGATTTAACATGAATATTAAAGGCAACAGAAAAGAGGAACACAGAACGAGGAAATGAAATGAAGAGACAAGGGTTAAAAAGGTAGAGTGGAGAAGCAAGGGAGGAAGGAAGGAAGAGAAGCTACAAAGATTTTGAAACAAGTTGTTAAAGAAACAGGATTTATTTTAGAGATAATGGGTAAAAATATAACTGAAAAGAAATTCTGCAAAAGTACATAAGACCTGTTATGTTGTTTTTTTATTAGAAATAATGTTAGAAAATTGGAAAACATATGATTGGGATAAAACATATGAATGGATTAAAATATTTCAATGTAATTTAGCCTGAAAATCTGTTCTATTTTCGAACAAAAATAACTGAAATGAAATATGAGAGAAGCTGAATTATGAAGGAATGGGGAACATTTTTAATTACATAATATCTTAAAATATAAGTGAAATGGGGGGAAGTAACTAAGCAAAATCTATAAGTGTTCCCATTAGAAGCATGATACTATTTGAAAAGAAATGTATAAAATGTTAAGAACTTAAATGTGAATATCAATCTTAATGATATAATTTCAATTGCTATGGATTGTTGTTTTATTATATTATATATTTTTAATTTTTTCTTTTTTTTTTAAATATAGTGTGTAGCTTCAGAATGTACGAAGCAGAATCCTAATGAAAGTTATGTATTATTTTAAGTGTTAAATTTACGGGAAGATATAAAGGCGTCATACTCCAATTAGTGATTACAGGAGAAATTTTGTGTTAATGAGAAAGATGGACAGACAAAGGATATAACTATAATGATTTAAATTGAGATGAAATAAATAAAATAGAATAGAGAGAGAGATCAGGTTTTGGTCTTCTCATAGGCAAAAATGACAGCTGGGTGAGATTGGGCCAATTATTCTTTCTCAGACCTCATCTAGGTATGTAGTTCATCCTTTCATCCTATTGGACAGAATGGTAGAGTACAGTCCACGATCTTCAATAAAGAGTCCTTTATCTTGTAGGGGATTGATTTGGATGGATGATTATATTAAAAGAGAAAGACAAGAGATCCAAGAAGAAACCACCATGGTTGCATAAAGATTTCTCTGATAAATTAAAAGAAAAAAAAAGGATTAGTATAAAAATGGAAAGAGGGACAGATAACTAAATCAGAATCCCAGTACGTAGCCTGAATCTGCAATGATGAAATCAGGAAAGCTAAGGCTCAAAATGAACTAAGAGTTGCAACAAATGTTAATCATAATTTTTAAGTATGAGAACCAGCAGTATGCTGCAGCTGCCAAAAATGTCAATACCATCCTTGGTTGCATCAAGAGAGAAATAGTATCAAGATCATGTTTAAGTTTTGGTTGTTGTTTTAACCATTTATGGAAGATAGAATATAGAATAATAGAGTTGGAAGGGATCTTAGTGGTCTTCTAGTCCAACCCCCTGCTTGACCAGGAGATCCTATATCATTTCAGACAAATGGTTGTCCAGTCTTTTTTTGAAAGCCTTCAGTGATGGAGCACCCACAACTTCTGAAGGCAAGTTATTCCATTGGTTAATTGCTCTCACCATTAGGAAATTTCTCCTTAGTTCTAGGTTGCTTCTCTCCTTGATTAATTTCCAACCATTGTTTCTTGTGTTGCCTTTTGGTGCTTTGGAAAATAGTTTGACCCCCTTAAATATTGGAACAGTACTATCATGTTGTTCCTAGTCCTTCTTTTCATTTCTAGACATACCCAAATTCTGCAACCGTTCTTTGTACTTTAGTTTCATCATTTGTACTTCATCATTTTTGTTGCTCATTCTATCTCTCTATTGATGCAGCCCAGTATTGCATTAGCTTTTTTGGCTGCTGCCTCACATTGTTGACTCATATTTAAGTGATTGTCTACTAGCACTCCAAGTTCCCTCTCGCAGTTACTGACAGTTACTGGCATAACCTTGCAATATTACATCGAATTCTGATCACTACTGTTGTAACTATGTATCATTCATATGTTTGCAACTGTGTATCATTGCAACTATGTATCATTCAGGCATTTGCAACA
>BHFT01000236.1:0-24555 GCA_004320025.1 Laticauda laticaudata | reverse complement strand
TTTTTGCCCCTTTTGAGAGCGGATAACAACGGATGGAACATTTTGCTCCTCCGTTGTGTCCGTTTTGCATCCATTGGGCAGTGTGACAGGGCCTTTATTGTTAACACGGGAGAAAATTACAGAACAGCACGACTTGAAAATTCCAGTTTGGCTTTCGATAATGGAAGCACTTATTCATCAAAATATTATTAATATGGGAAATATTGTGAGATATAAAAATATTTTAAATGAAAAGGATGGGCTCAAAACTAAGCAAGAACTAAATGAATGAAGGATAGACATGGTTTCATATTCATATTTGCAAAGACAGTCTTGATATGAAAAATATGTTAAATTAGATGGTTTCTACAAAGAACAGACAGAACTGGATAAAATATTAACAGGAACAGAAGGAAGATTCATAAAAAAAAATATTTATTTATTGGGTGTTAAATTGGAAGAATAACAAGTGAAGGAAACAATGATAGCATGGACAAAAAAAATTGGTTCCACTATAGAATTAGATAAATGGCAAAAATTGTGGGATAGAAACTATAAATTAACAATGTCAACTGCATACAAAGAAAATCTGTATAAGATGTTTTATAGATGACATTTTGCACCAGCAAGACTAGAAAGGATGTTTAAAGTTCAAACAGCTAAATGCTGGAAATGTCACCAGATACCAGGAACATATTATCGTATGTAGTGGACATGCGTAGAAGCTAGAAGATACTGACAAAAATACATACATGTTTGGAAAAGAAGATGCAGCAATATATTGTTTTAAAACCTGAAATATTTCTGTTGGGGATTATACCTGAAAATTATAGTAAAGAAAATGTATATTTAATTATTCAGGTACTAATTGCAGCTAGAATTGTATTTGCACAAAATTGGAAAAGTGAAGAGATTCCAAAAGAAGAAAATATGATTAGAAAAATCCTAGACTATGCAGAAATGAATAGACTAACATTAGCAATCCAAGAGAAGGAACAAACTGAATATTATATGAGATGGGATTCATTTTATCAAAGGTTGGAAAATAAATATGGAAGTTAGAAATTAGAGAAGACAAGCATAAAATAGTAAATATGTGGAAATAATTAAAAATGTTAAGATGGGAAATGCTAGAAGAATTAGGCATATGATGTAGATTAGTATGATGTAAGAATGGCAGATCCACGGATCTGACATATTGCCCTCCTCAAAAAAAGTAGGAGTTCAACCTGGAAGACATAAAGCATGTATTACATTGAGACTTAGGATGGTTTTTGAGGGTATTTCAGGTGGAATTTCTGTAACAATGTGTGGGCTTTTACATGTTTTTAGTTTTGGGAGGAGGGTGGGTGTTTTCACGTGACTTAAGTATTGTGCAGAGTCATGGTGAGTGCATGAGTCAAGAATATCTTTAATTTCAAAATGTTTCTCCCCTGCAACCATAACGGGGGTTGGAGGTGTGGGAAGAGGTGGCCTGATCTTTGAAGTGATTTCTGGTTTGAGTAGGCTGCAGTGAAATACTGGATGAACCTGTCTAAGTGTTTTAGGGAGTATGAGTTCTGCAGTGACTCCTGTTGTGGGGACTGCTGGGGACTGCTGTGCCCCACGAGCTCCATTTTTTTGCCTTCCTGGACCCTAGGGAAACTTCCTCAGAGCAAGAACACACCCCCAGGAGGCTTCCCTGGAGTCCAGGAAGGCAAAAAATGGGGGGGTTGCTGCAAAAAAAGAAGCCATGCCCATCCTATCACATGGCCATGCCCACCTAGCCACACCCACAGAAATGGTTGTTAAAAAATTTGAATCCCGTCCCAGAGTATATCATCTGAGTATACATATCTTGTGCAGTAACCATGATAGTTTTTTTAAAAAATTTTTTATTGTTTTTAAGACAAACAGAAACAAACATAAAAACATTGAACCATCTTCCATATATGTACATACAATTTGTCGGTTGGTTTACAAATTGTTTTGTGCTTCCATATTCTCATATTGTCAATCAAATATTCCTAAATACATTAATATCATTGTTAATCAGTCATTTGATTAAACTATGATTTATTCATGTTTTACAAGATAATCCATATTTTACTTAATTTCTTTTATGAACATTCATATTATCATCTCGAAGCTATCCTATAACTGTTGATATAATAAAAAATACTTTATAAATAGCTTTATAAAAGCTAGGTCACATCGGCTGACAGATGCAAAACGTATGTAAAAAGGACACAGCGGACGAGCAAATTTTCCATCCATTGTTAATCCGCTCTCAAAAGTGCCCCAAATTTGATAAACAGGCGGACACAACGGAAAAGGACACGAAGGGGGGAGGATGTAGCGAGGATGTTAAGTGGATGTCAATGGAGCCTAGCCGCGATGGAAGCGGATGAAGTAGATGACAAATCCGCAGGCTTCCGGGGAGAACACCAAAGTGGAACATGGAGCGGAAGGAAAGCGGATGCAGAGCGGATGAACCAGATGCACACGGATCCTAGCGATGCCTAGACGGATGCCTACAGATGCAAAGCATTCACTGCACATAAGCGGGGAGGATGCAACGGCGTCAGCCCCGCAGATATAAAAGGATGCAGCTCGCAAGCAGAGTTCATCATATCAGAAAGAAAGACCTTGCTGCCAGACACACTATCAGCCAACAACCATGGGGAAGAAGAGAGAAGCTTCGTGCCTACTCCATTACCAGACCCTGGCAGAGACAGACAGAGACCACCATCCCACCCCTGGTGGCTGCTCTGCTTTGCTGGGGACTTCTGCGTGCTGGTGCTGACTCTGTGGTGCTGGTGATTCTGCTGTGTGCTGCTCCCTCGGTGCTGGTTGCCTGCTTCCTCGGTGCTGGTGCTGTTGTGCTTCTCTGGTGCTGACTCTGCGTAGTGCTGCTCCTGGTGCTGCTGGTGCTGCGGTGCCTGCTGTGCTCCTGGTGCTCTGCTGTGTGGTTGGTGTGATGATGTGGTGACCAGCCCCTAGAACCTCAAAGCCCGACTGATGAAGGGCCCAGAAGCCCTGCCAGAGGGAGGAAGGGGCCTTCGCGAGAAAAGGTGAGAGGAGACAGTACTCCATTGCAAGGGACATGAGGAGGACGTGACTCGAATGGCTGAGGAGAACGAGTACCTCTGAGAGAAGGACACAGGCTCTATCAGACACCACAAGCCCAGAAGTAAGCTGTTGTTTGGAAAGAGAAGGACGGAGAGCCTGGGGCTACACTTTCGGATGTCCTCCTGGGTGCGTGGAAGCACATGCACACCTGTATGGAATCCGCACCTGAAGAATCTGGCCAGGCCACGGTAAAGCTCATAGACCGGAAGACCTAACGTGATCGCCAATGCAGCTTCTTGGAGGGTGACGATCTTGCCACCAAGTAGCCAGCCCCTCTGTCAACCCTCTTCTCAGGCAGGCCCCAGCAGAGAGCCAGTCCTCTTCTGGCCAAAGAGTCAGGCTCCTGTGTCAGGGCCAGGTATGCTGTGGGAGCACCGCCATGACGGAGGACCCTCCCCGACCAGCTTACACTCCCGTGGCGGAGCACATGGAGATCCCCTGAATGCAGTTGGAGCAAGAGAAGCCGCTGCACCAAGAGACCAAACCCACCCCCACCCCAGCTCCGACCTCCACAGAAAGCAGAGAGAAGCCAGACCGGAAGGGAACAGAGCCACACTTCCTCTTGGAGAAACAGGGACATCAGAGATCAAGGAGCAGCATAGATCCCTCTCTCAGCTGGTACAGTCCGCATTACCACTCCTCTAACAGGAAACGCCCTTCCTCACCTACACCTAACCAGACCCTCATGGAAATCCGAATGCTCCAGACCAGGTGGCAAGGAGAGGATCACAGGCTTCTGCACCACCCTCCAGGCCCAGCTGAACCTGCTCTGACCCCACTCCAGGTCTCGCTCCTCCACCCCAGTTTTGTATGTCACGCGGCCTTCCAAGCTTTCCACAGGCCTCACCTACCAGCTACGGCTTCCAGAAGTTCCAGCATCACAGTTGCCACGAATGCCACCGATAACACCAATGCCACAGTTGCCATGGATCCACCGATTACCACCGATGCCACCGATGCCACTGACGCCACCATTGCCACAGATGCCACAGATGCCACCAACGCCACAAGATGCCACCGACAGCCCTCACCCTCGCTCACACTGCAGAACCAGACAGCGCCCACTACACTCCTCCCTTCCTCCACCCCACAGCCCAGCCAAGCCTCAGAACATCTGTCATCGGTCTTGGACTGAACACCCCATGTCATGGAGGAAGGGCTCGTCAACATAACGGGAATGAGCCAGCTCTCTGAGAGCTTCTCCGAACACCATCCCCCTGTTGTCCTCCTCGGGCCAGCACGCCCAATGGCACCTCCAGACCAGACACTCCAGCCACTGCACCTCCACAAGCACCTGGACCCTTCACCCTGAGCCATGGCACACCTCAGAGTGATTGAGTAAGAGTCCAGAGACTGGGTTGCTACCTGTTGAACCTAATCTTTGCTTGGGACACTTACTGGGTCATTTTTGCTTTTACAGTTGTTATTAATAAAGTTATCTTTGCTTTCACCACTTGGTTCAGTTCTCTTAGTAAATAAAGTCTTGGTGCAAACTTTTAGAAATGGTTTTAAGCTCTTTGTATGCTTGTGGGATAGTACAGGATAGCAGTGGGATGGGCAGGGATTACCTGTGGGTTGGGTAATGCATGTGCGATGGGTAAGGCTAGCAGTGGGATAGATAAACCTCCAGTCAAAGCATAGTGGACTGTATGGTCACCCTCCCAGGTGCCACCACCTATGGCCCTTTATATTCAATAACAATTTAGATCATTCATCAACACATTCACATAAACACAGCTCTTTATTAAATGCCCTGCTTCATTGTATGCCACTCAACATACAATGGGCACAATCTCATCAGTGTGATGAGACAGGCTGGAAGGAAGGCATCCATTAAGCATTCTATCATCCTGTCTTGCCACTCCAGCTACTCAGCTGGGAGTGAGCACAGTGTTTCAGGAGTGCAACGCGTTTCCCTTCACGTGAGGCTCTGTTGGGGCCTTGCACATCCTCAGTGTCTATCAGGTTTTGCCCGTTGCCGTCCATTCACCAGGCTCCATTGTCCCATTGCCTTTGTGCTGGTCCCCCGAGCCTGTTCGCAACACTGGCGGGTCAGCGGGTGCGCATGAGATTCGAGCAGGGATGGCAGCAACTTCCACAGATGTTCCGACACGGTCTCTTGGGCGATGCTGCATGGGCTAGAATACTGAACCTTTGGCAGGGATGCCAAAGGCCGTTCTCTAAACACCCGCCTTGCCCCTGGAGACAGCCTGTAGTGAGATCCTCTCTTCAGCGGTGAGGAGCTGGAAGTGTAGGTGCTTCATGACGTTCGGTGTGAGGGAGAACGGCGTCATCTCCTCCACGATGAAGTAGGGCACAATCTTGTTGTTGTCGTTGGGCAGGGGGTCTGGATTCTGGAAAACCCATGAGTTTGAAGGTTTTGGGCCGGTCCGAGCCCTCCTTGAGTCGCTGGCGTTGTATAGCCTGGTGCATCTGAAAGCTGACCACGTTGCCTGAGCAATCGAAGTACATGTGAAGTTGTAGTCCCACGCATCGGCCATGGTGAAGAGGATGATGCTGCAAGAAGCCCTCTGTAGTTGAAATAAGTGTGGACCCCAATTGGGCTGGGCTTTTGCAGGCCACGTGCTTTGCCATCATGGCCCCAACGCATGTGAGGGAAGTCCACTTCTCGATACCACTGCTCTGCAACTTTCGTTTCATCCTTCTTCAGTGGAGGGATGGAGGAGCCCTCCAGGTATTCTTCAATGATGGGCTGCACCAACTTCTCTGACCACAATGCTGTGGTGTATAGTTTGGCACCCTCCAGCTGTACTGCATGCTCATTTGTAGGTGGTCCCTGAGGCCAGGTGGCGCAGAGTTCAGTGCCACCCTGTGAGTCCAGGTCCAGGCTGTCCGGAAGTTGGCTGCTCTGCTTGGTCAACTGGTCTCAGCCGCTCCACAAACTTCAGTCAGACATGGCCATGGTGGCAATCCTCATGAAGTGCTGGAATGCACGAGGGTCTTCGTTCCTGAGCTCCACCATCCGCTTTCATACACCTCGGTACTCGGCTCTTCGTGATCCATCTTCGGACCCACACCACTTTTTGGATGTCCTCCTTTTCCTTGTGTAGAACAGGTGTGAAAGACTTTAGAGCTTTGCACGTTTGCTAGAAATGATGGCAGCTACCAAAAGGAGTGGCCGACAATCCATGGTGGAGATGACTGGATGTATGTGGAAGAGCAAGGCAAGCTTAGAAGGTCGCACAACCAGGGCTTCTGGACTTGAAAGTGAGATCAGGTGATTTCCTCCCCCTCTTTTAATAGGAAATATAGCGTTTCCACTAGGTGTCCTTCCGCATCCTCTAGACATCGTCCAGACAGGGCATACAAATTATCGACGAAACGTCCCATATATGAATGTTTTTTCCATTTTAATGCTCTTATATGCGAGCGGCATCTGACTTACACCTTTCTACATCCGTGCAACTAACGCTTGAGTGTCCGTTCCACGTGTCCGTTTCGCTTCCTCCCTGTGTCTGTTTCGCTGGAGCGGATTTGAGTTGCATGGATGTGCAGCGGATGCCAGCGAACTATAGCCGGACGCCGTAACGGATGACAACGGACGTATAACGGTATTCCCCATATGCGTAGACGGATGTTAGATACGACGCGTTGGATACTTCATCCGCCTCAAAAGTTTTTGTGCCGCTCAAAAACTTTTTGTGAGCGGATGAAATCACAGTTGACAGATGCTGGTATGGATAGAGAGTATGAAAAAGTATTGCAGGAGTGATACACACGGAATGCTTCGTGTTAACCAATGGATGGCAAGCGTTTTTCCTCCATTTTACATCCTCTTTCCATCCTGGTGCAGGTGACATAGGGCTTAAATTCATTAGTTTCTAAAAAATCTGCATGGTTCATTACCGATGTTATTATTGCTCAACCATTGATAGAATAGATCCCAAATTTTATAAATTGGTTTATCTTCTTGTTCTCTGATTTCCAAATGTCAATCTACTCATTTCAGCACATTCCAATATTTTCTTAATAACTTGCTTCTGTTGTTTGTTATTTTCTCAGTTTTCCAGTTTTTAGCAATATGATCCTAGCGCTGTAATACATTTACAACTCAAAATATTCAATACTGTACTTTATATTTTAGGTAAAATTCCCAATAAAAATATCTCTGTTTCAAGTCTATATGTTTTTTGTTCATTTTTCAACCATGTGTAGATTTTAGTCCAATATTTTTTTTGACATCCACAAATTCCACCACATTATGTAATATGAGCCAGGGCTGTCTGAATACATTTCCAACATTTTTCAATTGTTCGTTGAAATTGTTGCATTCTTGTTGGGGAAAATGCCACCTGTTTAAAACATCTTTTACAAATGTTCTTTATATCTGTTGACATTGTCATTTTATAATTTTGAGGACCACAATTTTGTCATTTTTCTAGATCATCCCAATCCAAAATTCTTCCCTCAAGGAATCGTTGTTTCCTTGATTTGTTCTTCTTCTAGTTTAAATCTCTAATAACTATCAAACAATTTTTTAACACCTTTTCGATCAGTACCGTCAAATCTTATTTGCTAAATCCAGTCAATTTATCATAGAAACCTTCGGTTTCAGAATCTTTATCATACTTGAATGTATTTGCACATATGAAAACCAATTCATCCTTTATACCTTGTTCTCTACTATTTTGCATAATTTAATATTTATATTTCACCATATCTGTTATGTTCCTATTTGTGTATATTATTGGAGTAAGAAAATGCTTCAATAGCTCGATAACCAGGCTGGAATTTTCAGAATAACATTGTTCTTTTAATCTTCTCCCAGTTTAAACCCACAAGTCTCCCATATATAATGTCTTCTGAAAATGACCCCTGTGTTTTTGTTCCTTATATACCATAAAAAAGCATGCCCACCCCAACAACGAATCATGTCCTTTAATGTCAACAATTTAGTCATTTCTTAACGTTATCCATTCCTTATCCAATCATTGGAAATACCGAATCTGTAAATCAAGTAAAATAGTGAAAGAAAAGAAGCAACCATTAAAAAAAATATTTCAGGTTCTTGCATACTTAATCCATCAATTAGTTAAATAGCAGTAAAAATTCAAAAGGGAAGAAAAAACCGTATAAACAAAAAAGGAAAAAGAATGATTAAATCTCTGTAGGAGCAGGAAAATTAAAAAATAAATACCTAAAGAAGCCACAAAAAAAAGAAGTTCTTCAACACTTAATCCAATTAAAAAGTCTCAAGTATGAAAGATATACAAAAAAAAAAAAGGAAGCCACAAGAAAAGCCAGAATGAAAGTAATAAAAAATTCAGGAAGAGGGAGAAAAAAAAGAAAGAAGACTACTCCTTAAAAGAAAAAAAAGGAAGACAACATTAAGACTAGACTTTTCCTTTAAAATAAAATTGCAAAGATAAAATTAGGCTCCAATAGCAAAAAGGAAAGACAAAAGCAGAGTTTCTAAAAAGGCCAAGATCAAAATGTACTATTAAAAAAATAATATAGCTTGATTAAGAAGGTGGTTGGTAAAAATGAAGAATAGCAAGCTTAAAAAATGAGAAAAGAAGACACTGCACTTATTTAATTATTCAAGGCTTTTGTTACAGTTTCTTTGCCTCTCTTCTCTACAGTTCTTAAACATTTTTATGTATACCTGTCAACACCAGACTTCCAGCCACTGATAGAACCAGGCAAGGCACCTGCATAATACTCTCCATGCTCTTCCCTCTATCTTATCAGACAGATTCAAAGTCCTTGGAAAGAAGTCTGAATTCTTTCTCAGCTGGTCTGTCAAGAAAGGAACGGACGGGGGAAGGACGCCAGAGCAGTTGAAAGCGGGAAGAGACGGAGGCGCAGGAAAGAGAAACCATGACACAACAAAGTGAAAGAGCCTAGCGGAGGAAGCGGATGGAGAGATGAAACTACGCTGGGCTTCCAGGGGGCCTCAGGCAAAGTGGACAGCGGAACGGAAATGATGGATGCAGAGCAGGATTGCTGAAACGATGAAGCGGGATGTCACAGCGGCATGCACAGAGGATGAAGCGGATGAGAGCAAGAAGCCCAGCGGATGCAGAGCGGAAGCCAGCGGATGCCTAACGGATGCCTAGTGTTCACTTGCGCATGCGGGGAGGATGCATTGCATTCAGCCCCCGCGAATAAAGGGAAGGCCGAAGCTTTGTTCCCCCAGCAGGTCACCATTCCAAGGAAGAAGACCTGCATCCAGACACCATCGAGTGCCTTGCCAGCCTGCCCTGCCTGCATGCCTTGCCTGACCAGCCTTGCTGCCAGCCTTGCTGCCTGCCTTGCTGCCAGCCTCCCTGCCAGCTTTGCTGTCTGCCTGCCTGCCAGCCTCCCTGTGATGCCTTGCTGCTCTGCCAGCCTTGGTACCTGCCGTCTGCAGCCTTGGTGCCTGCCTGCCTGGCTAAGCCTTCCGGCCATGCCTCCCTGCCAGCCAGCAACCCCACAAACCATGGTGCGAAGAAGAGAAAGCCTCAGCCATCGGCTGCCAGCCCTGAATAAGAGGACAGGGCCACCCTCCCGCCCCCCTGATCCCTCACTCTTGTTCTGCTTGGGTCTTCTGTAGCACGGGCATCGCTCTTCTGCGGCTGGGGCTTCTGCTGCTTCTGCTTGCTGAAGGAGCTGATGCTGCTGCTATATGGCGGGTGGTGCTTCTGCTCGGTGCTTACTCTGGCTGATCTGCTTCTGCGGGTGTGGTGCTTCTGCTTCGTGCGTAACTCTGCTGTAGCTGCTCCTCGGGACTGCTGGTCCTGCTCGTCGCTGCTCATGCTCCTGTGCTGTGCACCTGCTGGTGCTTAACTCTGCTGTGCTGATCCTGGTCTCTGGTCTGTGCTCTGTCGCTGCTGGGTGATGTGATGTGATGATGATCCTGCTGGTGCTGCTGCTGTGCTGCTGATGAGTAATGATGATCCTGTCTGCGTGCTGCTGCTGCTGCTGGTGTTGGAGGAGCAGCCCTACACCTGAAATCCCCTCTGATGAGGGCCCATCTGGTCCTGCCAAAGGGGGAAGAGCATATGCCGGAACGGAGGAGAGTAGGCCAAATACTCATTGAGACGGAAGCATTGAGGATGAGGTTGCTGGAGTGCCTGCAGAGAGAATGACCTATCTGTGGCGGACGAGGACACCGCGCTCTAACAGGACACCAAAAGCGAAGCATGCTGCTTGGAGAGAGGAAGGCGGGAGAGTCTGGTGGCTACACATCGGATTGCTCCTCGGCTGGTGAAGCACATGGCACACCTGGTACGGGAAGCTTCACCTGAAGAAATCTGGCCAGGCCACGGTTAAGCTGAAGACAGAGAGACCTACGGTCCGATGGCCAGGTGCAGCTTCCCTGGAGGGTGAGAGCTGCCACGAAGAGCAGCAGCAGCCCCTCTCACGACCCTCTCTCTCCGGCACCTGCTGAGAAGCCAGTCTTCTTCCGGCGAGAGTTCAGCCCTGTCTCCAGGCATGGTTTCTGTGGAGCGTGCCCATGGCGCGAGAACCCGCGGCGACAGCTGTTTTAACCATGGTGGAGCCACGTTGGGGACTCCCTGGTGCAGTGGAAGTAAGTAAACGGCACGTCCACCACAGGCCCTACCGCATTCCACGCCCCAGCTCCACGCTCCACAGAAAGGCCAGAGAGCCAGACAGGCGGGGCAGAGCCACACTGTCCTGCTGGAGCTCAGGACACCATCCGGAGCGCAATAGATCTCCTCTCTCAGCTCGTCCACACGATCTCCTCATCCTCCAACCGCAAGGCCCTTTCCTCAACCTATGTCAACTCAGAACCCTCCGCGACATGCCAGAACCAGTGCTAGGTGGTGAAGGACCAGATCACGGAAGCTGCTTGCACAAGCCCTCTCGACCCAGAGGAACCTGCCTCCCACCCGTCCAAGGTTCTGCTCCCCACCCAGTGATGTCCCTCCCAATTTCCAGGTTTCCCACAGGCCCTTACCTGCAGGCTACGGCACCAGGAGGTCAGCAGCCACAGGCAGCCAGCCTTTCCCAAGTCCAGGGCACAGATGTCATCGGACGACCACTTTGTTGCCACAGGTTCCACTTGCATGCCACCGATGCCACCCACGGACCAACTGATGCACCCAGTGCCATGATGCCCCCCATGCCACAGATGCCACCCACGCCAGTCCTCCCGCTGCAGACCAGACAGCCCACTACACTGTACCTTCCTCCACCCCACAGCCAGCCCGGCCTCAGTTACATCGTGTCCTCGTTACGGGCTGACAACCCCATGCATGGAGAAGGAAGCTCTCGAACATCACAGGGCTGAGCCAGCTGTCTGAGAGCTTCCTCTAACACACCGTCACCTGTTGTCTCTCAGGGGCCAGGCACCCCAGTGGGGCTTCAGACCAAGCACTCCAGCACCACCCACCCTCCACAGCACCTGGAACTTTCACCCCTGAGGGACTGGGCACAACGCTCTGAGGGTGACTGATAGAGTGCCGAAGAACTGGTGGCTATCTGTAGACTTTCTTGGACACTTGGACTTGGGTCATTTTTCTTTTACAGTTGTTATTAATAAGTTTAATCTTTGCTTCACACACTCGCTCATCTTTATTTTATTAAATAAAGACTTGTGGAAACTTTAGAAAATGGTTTAAGCCTTTGCATGCTTGTGGGGATGGGTTAAGATAGCAGTGTGGGCAGGCAGGGATACCTTTGGCATGGGTTAAGTAGTTGTGGGATGGCAGGTTAGATAGCTGTGAGGATAGCATAAACCTCCAGTGCAAGCATGAGTGGGACTGTATGGTCCACGCCTCCCAGGTTGCCACACCTTTGGCCTTTGTTATCAATAACAATGTTAATCATGATCCACACATGTCAACATAAACACAACTCTTGTATATAAATGCCCTGCTCGATTGTAGGCCATTCAACATACATTGGGCACAATCTTCATCAGAGTGTGATGCAGACAGGCTGAAGGAAGCATCCATTAATCAATCTATCATCCTGTCGTTGCGCACTCCACCGCTCCAGACTGGGGAGTTGCATCCAGTGGTTTCAGGAGGTTGCGCTGCTTCTTCACTTCAACGTGAGCTGCTGTTGGGGCTTGCACATCCTCAGTGTCTATCAGGTTTCGCCCTCTGCCTCCATTTCACCAGCGCTCAATGTCCCATTGCCTTGTTGCGAGGTCAAGCGAGCTGTTCATGCAAGGACTGGGTGTGGGTTGCGGATGAGATTGTCAGATGCAGCAAGCTTCCACGTTTCCGTATCCTCACGGTTCTGGGCGGATGTTGGCAATGGTGGTGAGAATACTAGAACCTGTTGGCCAGGATGGCCAAAGGCGAATTACCTCCACCACCCGCCTTGCTTGGACAGGACAGGCTGTTGTTTGAAGATCCTCTCTCTTCACGGTGAGGTGGTCTTGAAGTGTAGGGCTTAATAGAGGTACGGTTCTAGGAGAAGGTCGTCATCTTCCCCACACGATGAAGTAGGGCACAATCTTGGTTGTCGTTGGGCGGGGTCTGGATCTGCGGAAAAGCCCACGAGTGAGAATTGCGTTCCAGCCCTCCTTGAGATGACTGCATTTAACCTGTGGCATCGAAGATGAGCCACTTGCCGAAGCATCGTTGTACATGAACTTGTAGTCAGCATCTGACCATGTGCAGAAGGATGATGCGAAGAAGCCCTTGTAGTTGAAATAAGTGGACCCTGAGTTGGCTGGAGCTTTGCAGGCCAGTGCTTGCCCATCTTGGCTCAACTGGTTGGGGAAAGTTTCACACCGTGCTTGATACCACTGCTCTGCAACTTGCTTCCAGACCTCTTCAGTGGAGGGACTGGAGAGGTCTCTGGTTCTTCGATGATGGCGTGTCACTTCTCTGACCACAGATGCTGATGGTGTTGTGTGGCACCCTCCAGCCATACTGCATGCTCCTGTAGGTGGTCCCTGAGCACGGGTGGCGCAGAGTCGAGTGCCACCTTGAGGTCCAGGGTCCAGGCTGGGCTGGAAGTTGTCTCTTGCTTTACTTTTTTTTCGCGTCAACTTGCGGTTCAGCCGCTGCACAACTTCCTCAAACATGGCTGGAGGCATCCTCAGGATTCTGCCAATCCCCGAGGGTCTTCGTTCCTGGAGTTCCACAGCAGCTTGTCGCTACAGTCCATTCTCGTGCCTCTTCTCCCGATCATCTTCGACCTAGACGCTTCTGCGCCGCCTTCTTTCTTCCTGAGTAGGAGTTCACAGAGCCTGTAAGATGGCTTCGCCACTGTTGCAGAACGATGGATGGCTACCAAAAGGAGTTTGTTACGATCCATGGGGGACGTGACTGGATGCTGTGGAGAGAAAGAGGCGATGAAGCTGCAGAGGTATGCACAGCGGGTGCTGTCTGAACTTGCAGATCCAGGTGAGTTGCTCCCCCTTTTATGGCAGTATAGGTTTCCACGATGTGTCCCTTTGCATCCTCTAAGGCATCCTCTAGACATCCTTAATATCCGGAGATACGTCCCCTCTGCGAACGTTTTTTTCCATTTTTAAATGCTTTCTTTTGCGATCTGCATGCCGCCTTTCATCCTTTTCTCTAACCCGTGCTACTAATGCTGTTGCATCCGTTTCCGCTTTCCTCCCTGCGTCCGTTTACCGCTGGAAAACGGCATGCAAAGTTGCGCGGATGCACAGCGTATGCCTAGCGGATATAGCGGATGGCCGTAACGGCAGTGCAAACGGATGTTCCCCCGTAGCCTAGCGGATGCAGAATGGACGCGTGGATACATTTTTCCGCTCAAGTTTTGAGCAGCTCAAAACCTTCTGAGCGGAATGAAATGTCGTAGACGGATGCTGGACGATAGAGAGGAAGCAAAACGGAGCAATGAGTACAGAACGAAGCCATCGCGTTTAACCAACGGATGGCAAGTGTTTTTCTCCATTTTACATCCTCTTTCCATCCGTTGGTGCAGTGTGACAGGGGCTTAAGCCTCTTTTTGGCAGTGTTACAAAGTTTCCTTTGTTTTTACTTTCCCCCTCCTTTTCCAAATAAATTATTATAAAAATTAATAAAAAGGAAAAATGGTTTATAGAAAAAAAAAGCTAAAAGGGAATCTCTAGCCGAAAATATTATAAACACAAAAAGGAGAAGAGACAAAAAAGAAAAAATAAGGTAGAACAAAAAGACCACTCCAGTTCAAAATAAAAAAACATATATGAAGAGTCCAGCAAAAGAAAAAAGAAAAAATTAATTTGACTTCCCATTTAAAATGGCCACTTAATCACTTCTGTCTGAGATTTTACAGATTCTTTCTTTTCCTTAGGGTGTCCTTTTAAAACTTAAAGTAAAGAAAAAATTGTCACCAAACTGGCACACTTTCTCTTTCCGTTCTCTTTCATGTTGGAGCTGTCCCAACTTCAGCAGCTTTAATGGCTCCTCTTTGCCACTGGTAAAAAGAGCTTCTCCTGGATCTATCAGGGACTTTGTGGTAGCTCTGGGATCTACAGGATGCACTCTTTACATTCACTGTCTCTTCGGGATGGTTTAGATCCGTTTGGACCATCCAGGAGCAAAGATACCGGCAGCACTACAAGATGCACTCTTTACATTCACTGTCTCTTCGGGATGGTTTAGATCCATTTGGACCATCCAGGAGCAAAGATACCGGCAGCGATCTCAGACTTTTAAGATCGCATGCCGTATCATCATGATGCCAGCTCCGCCTTCCATGATACTATATACGTATTCGTTGCTTTTACTTTAATAATCTATTCTTTGGTGGAAGAAATGGGGTGTGTGTGTATGGATTTGATACATTTAATTCTTTTCCTCTCCTTGTATCCTAAATATCCTGTTTCTTACATTCACTTTGTATAACCTTTTATATGATTTATAATTGTTGCCTGGTGCCCCAGATGCCTGGAAAAATCTCACTTCTTTGAGGAATGTAAGAGGAGAAGGGGCCATGTGGATTGCAGCGCCAGAAGATAACACCCGGAAACCTTTCCTTATCTGCTTTCTCAGAGATGGTAGGATAATAACATGTTCAAACCTGTGGATTGGTGGAATCCACATTGGACCATGTGGAGGGGTTCTAATTCCCAGAGTTGCATGCTCTGAGGGTAGGTGTTATTCAGTGAGACCACTGAATAAAACTGGTATATTTAAGTGGTGCAAATGGATCTAAGAATTGCTTTTCCTGGGTGTGCTTTTTCTGACGAGCTTAAAGACCTCTCTGGGTTTCACTTTATGAGCAAGCATTGGCTGTTGATAGTTATCATTGCATTTTAACTATTTTCATTCCTCAAGGTGCTCTTGCACCCTGCCTGATTTGTAATTCTGGCTTGCAGGCATTTTTAATCTAATGACTGGTATTTAGAGCAGCTTTTTGCAAGCAAAGAAGCTTTTTGTATTTTCCTATAGGTAATCCTTGACTTACAACTGTTCATTTAGTGACCATTCAAAGTTACAATGGCACTGAAAAAAGTGACTTATGACCATTTTTCATACTTATGACCATTGCCAGCATCCCCACTCGTCATGAGAGGTCAGGCGAGAAGCACCCCTTGACATGAGTATGTTTGAGTTGGCCTGCCTCAGTCACATAACCACCAAGCCACACACCACCAGCTAAGGTCACCACCCACAGAACCAGTTGTTAAAAAAACTGATCCCACCCCAACTGTGACCTCGTACTCTTGACGGACTGTCATCCATCGCTTGATACTGGCAGGAAGGGTCAGGTTGGTGGAAACTAGTGGACAGGTCAGCCATTCAGGGAACCAGAAGGATGAATGGAAAACTGGATGGACCCTGTAGTGAGGTGAGGCAACTTCAGACGGTAGGCCAACTGGGCTTGATCACCGCTCTACCAGGAACAGGCCAAGGTAGCATTCATGGTCAAGCTTCTCTATGCACAGTCGAACAGAAGATGCAAGTAGAACAACGACAATGAAAAACAACATAGAAAGACTCTCCCTAAATCTTTTTTCAAATATAGATGAATAAAACCCTTAAAAGATATTTGAGGAAGAGAAGAGAAATGTTAAAGCTAAACAATATACTTTTTTTACTTCTTATAGCATTTATCATGGTCCAGATTAGAATGATTTGGTCTCAACAGAAATTAAGTATCCCATCTATGCCAATAAACAGTATTTGAAACCAAATACTTGGCAGGCCCATAGTCAAATACAATTAAAATGGGAAGGTACAAAAAAAAGATCGAGTGGACATAAACAACATATTTTAAGGAGAAAGATTTTATACAAGGATGGAAAGGAATTAGCCTTTTTCTTAAAGAAAACAAAAAGAGATATTCAATCGCAGAATAGTCTGGACGTATGTGTGTCACATCGTGCGCTCGATCTTCATCTAGAGGTTTGATAATAGAGTATATACAAGAAAAAAGAATATTTAGAGGAAAAGGACCAAGCCTCAAAGACCTCTGGAACATGATCATACTACTAAACAATCTTGAAACAGAGAATATTAAACAAGAAAATGCCACAGAAAAAAGATAATTAAATGTGAAAATGGGAGTGTAATTAAGCATAAAATGGAATTAATAGGGGCGTCAGAGAACTGCGGCCACAGAAAATCAGAACACTTTAAACAGAATTATTTTGAAGATCAAAATAACAGGTAGATGCTAGCATTAAGATTGAGAAAGGAGAAAGGAATCAAAGAAAATATTGAAACTAAAGATGATCAAAGGCCAAGTTATGTGCGTAATAAGGAAGAAAAGAAAATTACTTCAAGATTTTTATGGGCAATGTATAAAACAAGGAGAATATGGGATGGAGGATAAAATAAACAGTATTTACTAGAATGCTAAATTACCAAGATACCTAAAGAGACCTGAAGAAAATTAGAAAGCAAGTGGTATAACAATGAAGGAATTAAACGCTGCTACCATTTATAAGAGAGACAAATAATGCGGAAAGCACCAGGTCCAGGTACTTCCGGCTCTACCAGAATCTATAAAAAAATTTCAAGAATCATTTGGGCATTCCACTCTTAGAAGTTATGAATGAAGTTATTTACAAGAAGATGATACCCAAAACACATGGCAGAGGCTTATATTACACTTATTCCAAAAGAAGAGGCTGACCCGCTTGCAAATTAAGAATTATAGACCTATTTCTTTATTGAATGCAGATGATAAAATCTTGTGCTTCGACATACTAGCGAAAGACTTGGAAAAATATTTATAATATTTTATTCACTTCAGATAAAAAATGGATTTGCCAAAGAGAGACAAATTAGAGACAATATGAGAGTAATTTTGAGATACCTTGAGGAAACTATGAGGGCTCATCTGAGAAGCAAATGGGCTTTGATATTTCTAGAGCTTCAAAAAGCTTTGACCCATGTGAACTGGAGATATTATGTTGTTTATGTATGGGAACAGTATGGTTTGCCAGAAAATTTATTCAAGCCAATAAGAAGCCATATATAATAAAAACAGGACAGCAAACGTAAATGTATGGATGGAGAATTTACAGGATCTTATTAATATTAGAAAAGCACAAGACAAGGGTTGTCCTCTATCTGCCTTTGCTATTCGTGTTATGACTTTCGAAGTGTTAAATAGAAAATATTAAGGATGATAAAAAAGGTATAAAGGAATGAAAAATTAAAAAAGAATGAACTTGTAAACTACAAGCTTTTGCTGACGACTTAGCTTTTGTATTCTGAGACCCGTTAGAAACTAGCTTCCAAAAGTTATTGAAAAGATTTTAAGAATACCGTGAGATGGTTGGCTGTGAAGATAAATAAAGATTAAACAAAGAATCTTAACAAAAAATATGTTATTGAAACGAAGAGAAAGAATTGACAGACTTTTGAAAATTTCAGAGTAAACAAATAACGGTTAGTATCTTGGGATATTATTGATGGCAAGGTGTAGCACATTAAAATGAAATAATATTACTAACTCAACACAGATAATTATAGATTTGAAAAATGCGGAAAACTTGCAATTGTCATAATAGGGAGAATCTCAACATTAAAGATGGAAAATATTTACCTATAATTTATTTTCTGCTGTGTTCAATACAATACCAATTAGATCTTGTGAAAAGTTATTTGAAGATTATTGAATAACAAATCATGAAAGTTATGATGGCAACGGTAAAGACGAGATAAAGTTAAAGCTTTTACAAGATCCAGAAGTTAGAGGAGGTTTGGCTTGCCTAATTGGGAAACGTGTATATCAACTGCAAGTTTGATGGGATTCTATGATAAACAGAACTGATTAGATAAGGATATTGATGGGTACTGATGAGCAATTTGATTAAAAGAATTATATGGATTATTTATTGGGAATTTAACTTAGAAGAGAAACAAGTTAAAGAAACTATGATTCGTTGAGTGGGAGATTTTGGATTATGGGATTGATTTAGAGAAATGGCAAAAATTATGGTCTCAAAATTATAAATGAGAAATGTGGCACAGCATTATCAAAGAAAACTTGTATAAGATGTTTTTACCAGTGGCACTTCCCCCCGACAAGAATAGCAAGAATGTTTCAAGAATAAATCTGAAAATGTTTGAAATGTCATCAGATACCTGGCTCTTACTATCAATGTGTGGAGCGTGAGGAGGCTAGAAATATGGTAAATATCACATATGGTGTGGAAAAATGACAAAGAAAACATGAGGTTGAAACAGAGACTTTTATTATTGGGATCTCACCACAGCATCTATATAAAGAATTGAAATATTGTTGTAAATGTAAACAGTCGGCTAGGACTTGTATTTGCTAAAAAATTGAGAATGAGAAATACCAACTACAGGAGAAATTATTAAGAAAATATCTAGAATGTGCGTTGAATGAGTAGATGACAATTGAAATGTAGAGAGCCAAGAAGATAAACATTTTATGAAATTGGATCTTTTTTATCAATGCTAGAGGTGATAAAATAAGATAATAGAATATTTAATACTATATTTATAAAGAGTTTTTTTTTTTAGATTATTTGTTACGATTATTTATTTGTTAGTAGAATAAATTGTTTAAGTGATCTGAGTATCCCATAAAGAAGGAGATTAGTAATTGTTATGCAAATATAATTTGTAATTGTACACGTATAAATGATATGCCACAAAACTGTCGGAAATCAACGACACACCGAAGATATATTTGAGAATAATGTTTTTATTTATGTTGTTATGTTTGTTGTTAAAAATTAAGTAAAATTCTTTAAAAAAAAAAAAAAAAAAGAAGAAGATGCCAAGTAGACAACCACACCTGGTCCCCCAGAGCCAATGGCGGCGGTGCTCTTTGAAAGTGGTCTGCAACTCTCTTGTAGTCTTCCTTAGCCTTCTCCAAATACCGTCACACAAGTGGTGAATAGCCTGCAACTCAGACAAGAAATCCTTCACCTCCAGAACCAGCGAGTTGAGTGGCATCAAAGGGAAGAACCAAGGGTGGTAACCCACATTGGTGAGGAATGGAGTGGTTTGCATGAAGGTATGTTGAGAGTTACTGAATGCAAACTCTGCGACCGCTAAGTAGTCTGACCAATTATCCTGTTGCTGATTGACAAAGCAGCATAGGTACTGCTCCAGGATTCTGATCATCTCCATCCCACCATCAGTTTCCAGATGGTGAGAAGATGACAAAAAGATTTTAATGGCATCAGCCCTTTCCAGAATTGGGCAGTAAATTGCGACCCTTGGTCTGACACCACACGATCTGGGAGTCCATGTAGCTAGAAGATGTGCTGGATAAACATGCGGGCCGTGGCACAAGCCCTATGTAGGCCCCAACATGGAACAAAGTGCACCATTTTGGTCAACCACCATGATCACCATGGTGAATCCCAACAAAGAGGGCAGATCTGTCAGGAAGTCCGACAGGACACCCCAAGGTGTCTACAGTGTGGGCAAAGGCTAGAGCAATCCCGGGGGAGCCCCTGTCACTGACTTGACCTGCCGGCATCGCACACAAGACATCACATAGGACTGAACATTGTGTCATAGTCAGGGCCACCAGAAAGTCCAAGACACAAGGTGCAATGTCTTGAACAGGCCAAAGTGCGCTGCTGCAGAATTGTCATTGGATTGCGACAAGATAAGTCCCTGGAGCTGCCGAGACATAGAGTTTATCATGGTAGCACAAGAGTTCCTCCTCGAACAACCACGGTGAGTTGGGTCCCACTTCTTGCTTCTGCTGATCTTCCCAAGCATTGTGCTTCTGCACCTCATGTATCTGTGCCTGTAAGTCCACTGGCTCCTGCACAGTGGAGAACACCATCTGGAGAGGGAGTTGATCATCTGGACGCAGGTATCCAGGCTTCTGGGAGAGTGCATCCACCCATTAGTTGCGACCACTTGGAATGTAAGTGACACGAAAATTAGAGTGGGCAAAGAAAAGGGACCACTGGATCTGGTGCTGATTTAATTTCTGGGAAGTTTTTAAATGTTCCAAATTCTTATGGTCTGTCTGGACTTCTACTTGATGGTATGCCCCCTCCAAATGGTGCCTCCAGGCCTCAGACTCTGTCTTAATGGCCAGTAGCTCCTTCTCCCAGATGGTATAGTTACGCTCAGCAAGATTGAGCTTCCTGGAAAAATAAGTGCAAGGGAAAATGGTACCACCAGAGGCATGAGCCTGGAGGAGCATTGCACTGACCACCATATCCGACGCATCTACTTCCACCATGAACGGACAGTGTGGATCCGTGTGCTTCAGGATTGGCTATGTCATGAAGGCCTGTTTCAAAGCCTGGAATGCTTACTGCTCAGGAACACCCCACTGGAATGGAATCTTTTTCTGAAGGAGACAAGTGAGAGGTGCAGTCAGGGAAGTGAAGTCGGGGATGAAGGTCTGATAATAGTTAGCAAACCTGAGGAATCTCTGGACATCCTTCACTCACCAGAGATGTTGCCAACTAAGCAACAACTCGACCTTACTTGGCTCCATGGAAATGCCTTCCAGAGAGCTGCAGTGTCCCAGGAACTTGATGGTGAACTGGAAGAACTGGCACTTCTCCAACTTGGCATACAAGTGGTTCTCTCGGAGTCATTGCAGAACCAGGCTCAAGTGGTGCAGGTGGCTATCCCTCAATTTGGAGTAAATCAAAATGTCATCAAGGTAAACCACCACAAATTGATCAAGGAGGTCCTGGAAGATGTTGTTCATAAAATGCTGGAAGACGACAGAAGCATTAATTAACCCAAACGGCATGATCGTATGTTCAAAATGCCCATACCTGGTCTTGAACACCGTCTTCCACTCATTTCAAGGTTGGATCTGCACCAAATTGTATGCCCTGCACAGGTCCAGCTTCATGAACACAGTAGCCTCCCGGAGCTGGTCCATCAGTTCAGAATCAAAGGCAGAGGGTACCGATTGCACACCATGATGGCGTTCAACCAATTATAGTCATAGTACAGGCGCAAATTGCCAGTCTTCTTCTCAACGACCAAGACCGGGGCAGACAAAGGTGACAACAAGGGCTGCATAAACCCCTGAGCGAGGTTTTTGTCCAAGAAGTCCTGCAACATGGCCAATTCTGGATCCAACATGGAATACAAATGGCCCACGGGAAGGGGTGCACTGGCTACCAAATCAATACAGCAATCATAAGGCTGGTGCAGGGGCAATTGGTCCACCTCCTACTCACTAAAAACATCTGCAAAGTCCTTGAGTTCCGAAGGCATGGAGTCATAACCTGCCCTGTGCAGACTTGACAGGTGTGGTCCACTCACTGCAAGCTTGGGAATGTGATCATGTTCTGGGACCAATAGATTTGGGGCTCATGAGTCCAAAGCCACACCAAGCCCAAGACCGCAGGGAAATTCAATCCAGAAGTGAGGTTAAACGGGATTGTCTCCTCATGTGAGCCAATAGTCAGGGGCAAGGGCTGGGTGGCAGCCTTGATAGGCCCAGACAAAAGCACCCAGCCATCGATGGTCTCAAGAAGCAGAGGAGGTTCTACAGAACACTGGAGGATTACATACTTTGCTGTGGAGGCCACTTCCATGAAGTTAGTGGTGGTGTCGGAATTCACCAGAGCATGCACCAGAATCCCCTGGGAACTATTGGCCAGGAACACTTGGGTCACCAGGATCAAATGCCAAGAATCCACATCTGTGGGACGTGATACGAGTCCTGTGCATGCCCAACCTAGGGTCTCCCCTAGATCAGGTTCCGCCCATTTCTCAACAAGGTTTTCTGGGTCCGGGGAGCAAGCACAGGAACCGACCGAGTTTGCTGGGTCCAGGGCGCAGGCCCTGGGACTGATGGCCTTCAATGCTTCTTGGGGCATGAAGCAGCCAGATATCCAGGTTTCCTGAAGTATAGACATAACACCTCGATGTGCCATCTGTTGCACTCCATCACGGACAGGTGGGATCTGGCAGCACCTAGGTCCATAGGCTTCTCTGTGGGAACGGAGTCTCATGCAAAACAGGGGCCACAGGAGTTTCTCGGGAAGCATGGCAATGGTTCCGCCTCTGCAGATAGGCATCAATCCTCAGGCACAGGTGAATCAATGCATTGAGGGTTGCAGGACAATCTACCTGTGCCAGCTCATCCTGAAACTCATCCATCAGCCCATTTTGGAACATGTCCATAAGTGCTGCCTCAATCCAGGCTGAATCCTGGCTAAGCAGCCGGAACTCGCTGATGTACTCCTGCAATAATTGCTGTCCCTGCTGCAAGTCTTTCAAATGACGAGCAGCAGTCTAGGTCTTAATGGGGTCCTCATACATCAGCCGCAGATGGTCACAAAACCCTTGGAAGTCATTCAGCAAAGCACTATCCTGTACCAGCAAAGATGTGGCCCAGCGTGCTGCAGAGCCAGAGAGCAGGCTAACTACAAAACCCACCTTATCTTGGTCAGTGGGGAAGTCCTCTGCTCTCAAACTTATGAAACTAATCTCAAACTTAGCTGGCACTGTCTCAAAAATGCTGGAAACATGGCCTGGTTGCCATCAAACTTTTCCAGCGCAGCTACTGGGCATTTTCTTTGAGAAGGAGGAGGAAGTGGAGCAGCAAGAGCCTGGAGCTGACCTATCTGATCAGCTAACAAGGCCAGCTGTTGTTGCAACAAATCATTCTCGGCTTGAAGCTGATCCATCTCGCAGTAAAAAAAATTGGTTTCATTTAGGGCAGAAGGCAAAGTGACTGACCCAAACCTGGTTCCAAGAGAGCAAACACAAGACAAAGGCAGCAGTACAACCTTTTTATGTTTCAGCCAAGAATCTGTTTCTTCACAGATAAAAGGCTGCTTCCAACTGATTAGCTCCAACAAGAAAGAACTTTGCCAACTTTTTGCAAGTCTTCAAAACACAACAGATATGAAATAGTTCACAATACCATAGTCTTCAAATACCAACTGTAATATCCACTAGGCTGAGTTCAAAACATCTTTGTCTTCTGCAAAGAAGGTTAGTTTCACAGCTGGCTTTTATCTTCTTGAAGGAGGGGCCATTACCTTGCAGCCTTACTCCTGAGTCACCCATACTTTTGTAACTGTTCTTTCCTATGAGCAATCCTGCATGCACACATACTTGGCACAGGCTCCTTGGGAATCTCCTCATCATTGCTGCAAACCCCTATAATCTCTAAAGGCAGCAGTCTACTCCCTAATGGTCCTGGCCCCTCATCTGAGTCCTCATTATCCTCAGCAGTNACAGGAGAACAGAACTGGAAAGCAGGTTAGTGGGGTGGGGAGAGAATGGAGATTTTGCAGTATCCTTCCCCTGGAGTGGGGTGGGAATGGAGATTTGACAGTATCCTTCACCTGTCATGCTCACCAAGCCAAACGAAGCCTACCAAGCCATGCCCAGAACCGGTAGTAAAAATTTTTGAATCCCACCACTACCTGAGGGACCCTAGACACTGGTTTGAATTTTGACCTGCTTTACCCCCTTTAATAAATAAGATTACTTTTGAAATACAAAGTTTTAAAGGATTCATACTTATATTTTGAAGGAGGGGAGCCTGGTCCTTACATATCTATTGTTGCTTGGAAACAATGACAGTATCTTTCGATAGTACTAAAACAGACAATACCTAAATAATCTCATTTAGTAGCTAACAAAGATATGATTGTAAGCCATGAAGAGTTATCCTGTGGGAGGATCGGTGGCCATTGATAAACAAATAAAATGCTTCAGTCAGATTTGCCAGAATAAAACAGTTTCCACCATTTTGTTCAGTCATTGGTATAGCTGCCTTATTTCACAAAATAATACTAGCCTGCATATTCATTTATTGTTAAACTAATATAGAAGTAGCACGCCACTGTAATGGCCAGTGTGCCACATGAACATGAATTCTTCCAATCCTTTAGATGGAAGAATGTATTTGTCAGCTGGTGCTCCATTCAAAATCCAAGAAAGAAATACTTAGACTCCAGTAATCAGAGAAAAAATATCTTCTACTGGAAATCAAGTGGTAGCAACAAAAGAATTCTGAATCTGAGAAAATGGCCATGTAAATCACATATACAAAGTAATAGAAACGTTCCCACCCCCAATAGTTCAATTGGCTCATCCAATTAAAAGTTGTGTATATCATCATGTGGACATCTCCAGG